>PVKS010013361.1:0-51030 GCA_004027875.1 Aplodontia rufa | reverse complement strand
TCTCTATTTAGCTCTTTGGCCCATTTATCAATTGGGCTGTTGGTGTTTTTGTAGCTGACATTTTTGAGTATTTTATAGATTCTGGATATGAGACCCTTGTCTGAGGAATCATAGTCCATGATACTCTCCATTTCTGTAGGAAACCTCTTGACTCTTTTGATTGTTTCCTTGGCAGTACAAAAGCTTTTTAGCTTTATGGGATCCCATTCACTGATTTTTGACTTTACTTCCTTCACTTTCGGAGACCTGTTGAGAAAGTCTTTGCCTACTCCCAAATGTTGAAGTGTTGGACCAATTTTGTCTTCTATCAGTTGCAACGTAGCTGGTTTAATACCAAGCTCCTTGATCCATTTTGATTTGATTCTGGTGCAAGGAGAAAGATATGGGTCTAATTTCAACTTTCTGCAGGTGGATGACCAGTTTGTCCAACACCATTTGTTGAAGAGGCTGTCACTCCTCCATGTAATGTTTTGTCCCCCTTTGTAAAAAATCAGATGTTTAAAGATTTGAGGATTGGTTTCAGGGTCTTCTATTCTATTCAATTGGTCTTCTTCCCTGTCTTGATACCAGTACCACGCTGTCTTTGTTACTATGGCTCTATAGTATAGTGTAATCCTACTTTTGATGATTCTGTGAAATGTTATTGTTACTTTTGTAAAGACACAGAAACTGAAGCACAGAGAGGGAAGCTGACTTTCTCATTACAAAGGTAGTAAGTGGAGAAAAGGATGAAGACACAAAAGCTGTAAAACAAGGAAGAAAGGGAAGAGGAATAAAAGAGAGGAACACACTGAACCAGAAGGTCACCACCGTAGGCACTAACCACTACTTACAAGGTTTGGAGATGTCACTTTACAACAGATGAGTCATCCACACCCTATCACAAATGGCAAATCAACTGGACATGGACCAAATTAATATCTTGAGTTGTTGACGAGCTCAGTCTTCAAGATGATGTCCAAATGGCACTGTGAAGGATGGGTAGTTCAGTGGGCAGAAAACGAGCTCTCCAGGGGGACATAAGGTGTCACATTATTGTTTTTGGCTACCTAGCCTCCATTTGTTCTTTTAATACATAATGATTTTGCGGGGGGGGGGATTCTCTTCCCCCATTGGATAAAGTTGGCAAAATTCAGGTCAGTGTCCACTCTCTGGAGCTAGAATCAGAGAAGAGTGGCGGCGGGGAGTCAGGGGGAGCGGGGGAAAGAAAATTAAAAAAAGCACAAAGGAAGCATGAGCCCTTTTCACTCCAGCTGTGCCCCAAGGATATTGTTCAACAGTTCCTGCTACTCTGAGACTTCCTCCTCTGAATTCCTCTGGTTCCTGTCCTGTCTGGGCCTGACTCTTCAGTTTCTGAGAACTTCCACCTTTCCATCATACCCTTTTCCTACGGTACTCAGAGTCAGTTTTTGTGGCTTGCAATGAAGAACTCTAAGTGGCAAAAGTGATAAGAGCAGGGGTGGGGAACACTGCACACTTCTCAGCTTTTCAGATTGTCAGCAGTGCAGTATGCATGAAGGAAAGCAATGAAAGCTACATGTGGAAAGGTAATTTAGGGCCAGGATGAATGAGATCAAATGACAAGGAGATCAAACTCGTCATTTGGGAGAACAGAGAACTATTGAACCATCTTATGTATTTCACCTTTAAGATTCATCTGGCAGCAATGCGGTTATAAAAATCAGAGAATGTGGATACTAAGAATGGGGAGACCAGTTAGGGAGCTGTTGTACTCATCCGGATGTGGGGTCATGCAGGCGAGGACTATGGCGTGGAAGTGGCAGTGAAGAGGTGTACATGGAGGATAGGGCTTCCTGTTCTCCTGGATGGTGGCAAAGAGGAGAGGATGCTGATTTGTAGGAGCCGGTGGGGAGCCCATCCCATCCACACAGAGTGCTGATGAATTCTGCTGCATTGCACCTTAAGTGCCACAGAGAAGGAGGTTTGGGCTCATAAAGAGGAATGCGGCAACTCAGTCTGGAGAGCAAATCAGTTGGATTTGGACCAAATTAATATCTTGAGTTGTTGATGCTGAAACTTCGACCACTCCCTTGACAAATAATTTTTGGTGGAGGCAGCAGGCAAGAGAAGTTCCCATTTGGAAAATTTGGTATTTCTGTGGTTCCTTCTCCTGAAAAAAAAAAATAAAATTACAAGCCCCATTTTTTTTTAGTGGTTCATAAAAAGTTGCAAAAGGGAAAACATTATTGGGCAATAAAAGGTGTGTTTATGTGTATTCATAAGAAGTGGCTAGAGGCCAACTCCCATAAATGTGTTAGGCTTGTACCTTAGCACTGAACAATTATAAGAACCCTGGAGGCTCCTATTTCACTTGGAAAATGTAATAGAGGCAGCCTCTGCAGCTCTTCCAGGATAATCGACTGCATACAGACCCAACTCAGGAGCCTGTCCCTTTAAGTTTCGACAGTAAGCAAAAGTGTAATTCCTATAGCAAAAATGGCCTTCGGAGCCCAATTCTTTCTATTCTCCTCCCTGGCTTGGCAAATACCAGCGTCACCATTGAGTCCCCTTGTACTTCCAGCCAGTATCACTGGCTCTGAGTCTATTTCAATCAGCACTAACCACTACTTACCAGGTTAGAGATGCCCTTTGCAACAGATGAGTCATCCACACCCTATCACAAATGGTTTTCAATTGTGATAACGAGACCCGTGGTGGGCATGGATGTGAGACCTCCTCACAGAAAGCAGGATGCTGCTGTGTGCATCTGGTGTTCATAGTGCTTTCCCAGTTCTTAGAGCCGCACAGGGGCTGGGGGAACCGTGTCCTTCCTTATGAACCACACCACCGGCAACTGCTCATCTTACCTGAGGGTGAGGCTAGCTCTGCCTTCAGCAGGGGCTCATCCCCATCCGGATGTGGCCTCAGAGGCCAAATGTTTTGCATTAGAGTTACTGATGTGGATTAGTCTCTCATGAAAAACTCTTCTGGTCAGATAGGACTTCAGGCCCTCTTGAAGGCAGAATATCAGGAAGAAAATGTCTCAAATATTGAACTTTTCTTCCTTTTATGTAAGTTTCTTGGATAATTGAGTGCATTGGTTTCTTGTAGCTTTGTAACAAAATTATATAAATTTAGTGAAACAACAAACTTATTACCTTATGGTTCTGGAGGTCAAAACTGGGGTCAAAACAAGGCATTTATAGGGCTAGATTCCTTTCTGGAGGCTTGGGGAAGAATCTGTTTCCTTGACTTTTCCAGCTTCTTGCTTCCACTTCGAAGGATGCTTGGGATTACAGGAATCCACCAGACGATCTCCCTATGCTGAGGTCAGCTCACCAGCAGCTTTAATTCTCCCTTAACATAGCATAGTCACAGGTTCTGGGGATTAGGACCTGGGAAACTTCTAGGGTATTATTCTGCCTGTCACAGAGAGAGAGCATTAAGAAATCTGCCTCCTTTTCGTCTATGTTCTGGTTGCATAATCTTTAAAACTTCTTAAAAATGTATTCAAACTAGCTTACTATCTTCAAAAGTAACACATAAAATGCTTTTCAAATGACTTCAGGGTGCAAGGCCCTGTGCCAGGAGCAAATGGAGGTACAAAGGAGAGCATGTGGGATTATGCTGCGTTTAAGGACTTTTTCCACACTATTTGAACGGATGAGATGCACGTGCACAGAAAACAGAGAAGAGAAGACTTTGATAAATTCTGGGGACTGCTTCAGCTAATTGGTGCCGTGGGAGTTCAGAGGGAGCATCACTCTGAATCCCATTGACTGGACGTCTCCTCTCCTGACCTATAGTCACTTCTACCAGTGGAGTATTTCATAAGGCTTCATGGAAACAAATCTTCACTACTATTTTTTTTATTACTGCAGGTATATTTCAGCCCCAGAGGTGGGGAGAATAAATGCCAAGTACCCTCACCAGTGGGCCCAGACAGTTATAATTTACATTCCCTTCATGCTTTGAAGACTGGAGAGAGTTCTTCCCTTTCCTCCCCAAACAGCCAATTCCTGCAGACTGATGAAAAGAAATCTGGGAGCAAGAGTGCAGTACCTTGGACAGCAGCCATGGGAACGAGAGAAAACCAGAAAGAAGTAGGATGTACTCAAACAATCAGCATCTTCCATTGAGACCACTGCAAAAAATTAAACAGCAGCTACAAATAAATTTCTACCCCAAAGGCACTGGGGTCTTTTAGCTGACTTCACCTTTGAGCATCCTCTGGGACACCTGACATATTCAGCAGGGAGACACATGGAAAGGCGATGGAATGAACATTGAGTGCTTTTGTGAGACGCTCAGATGGACCCTTTAAAATGGTCTTTGGGATTTGCTCCGGTGTCTTTTTATTTGTAGAACAATATGCCCTGTGATACCAGAAATGTGCCAGGGTGTCTGCTGGCCGGGTGCTCTCACAGGTGGCCCCCCTCTCCACTGTGACCTTCCGGACACATTACAGAGCAACACAAGCCCTAGGAGTGCCCTGTGATTGATATCTGTGGTCAAGGGGGAGAGCCTGGGTTCAAGTCTGCTGGGAAGGGCAGTCAGCCGCAGGTCAGGTTACTGTCCCCTCAGCTCCTTTGACTCAATCGCAGCTTCTTCCTGTGATTGTGCCCTGGTGATGCTTGAAGCCACAGATTTATTTTCCTCATTATTCAGAGTTGCAATCAACTGTATTTAAGACACATTACCTAAACCACAGACGAATAAGGAATGATTTCCTTTTCTACAACTAGCAGTGCTGTCCATTATACGGCTGTCAGTCAAAGACAAATTGGGCACTATGACTTGTTTTTGTCATAGAAAAGCAGGCCTATAATTACAGACCTGCCCAGAGGAAAGGAACTTTAATAGTTACCATTCTTTCTTTAAAGAACATGTTCCTTCATTCTGGTCAGATTCAGCCTCTGTGTGAATATGTTCTATAATGGGAACATACATCCCCATTAGGAGACCTGGGTCAGCGAACTTTTTGTAAAGGGTCAGACAGTAAATATTCTAGGCCCCGGGGTTTTTGTTGCAACTACTTAGCTCTACCCCAGTGGTATGAAAGCAGCTGTGGGTTATATGTAAATAAATGAGTGTGACTGTTACAAGAAAACTTGATTTACCAAACAGGTGGTGAGATGGATTTGACATACAGGAACAGGCACGATTTGCCTACTCCTGGGATAGACTACTCGCTTGCAGGGTAGCCCTGACTGTTTGAAGTTCAATGTTGAACCCAAACTGCCTCCCTTTAAATTAGCTACCACCTTTCCTATCCTTTATCATGCTTAAAAAAAGTATTTGATTGATGAGCTACAATTGCTTCCTGTATCTAAATTATTCACAACACATAAATTCTCTAATGTGTATCATTTTGTTCTAAAGTCAATATGATTGATTGATTGTTCATTCACCTACTTATCAATCATTTATTAAGTACTAGAGTAGGGTGTGGGGATAGAGAAATAAAAAGAGTCTGTGCCCACTAGGAGTAGACAGTCTTGTGGGGGATGATAACAAGTACATGGGAGTAAAATCTAGGGTAGTGATACTCAAAGGGATCTGTGGGAGCACAAGGGTCAGCAGCCACCCAGGGTAGAGGCTGGAGCTGGGAGGACAGGGAGTGGGAGGACAAGGAGGTTCCCTCAAGGAGGTTGCACATGAGCAGAGAGAGAGAAAAAGAGAAGCAATTTTTATTTTAATTTTTCATGTGACTTTGATTCCTTGGACACTTCCTTGTGTCTGAGGTGCTGGGGTTTGAACCCCATGTACGCACACATGCCAGGCAAGCGCTGTAACAGCTAAGCCACGGCTCCAGCCCCTGTGAGCAGAGTTTTAGGGACTAGTTCAAGTAGAAACTGGCTTTGAATTCTGGAAATCTTATGTGAAAAATTGTGTAAGTTTTTTTTTTTGAGTCTTTAGCACCGTAATTCAGGAACTACAAGTAATTGACTATGACCACACTAGAGCGTTCTTGGGACTGAGGGTGGGTGGAAAGGAAGGGCATGAAGGTGAGAGTAAGGCTGGAAATGGAGGCAAGGCAGATCCTGAAGAACCCAGCTTGGCATTTTAAAGCCAAAGACTATTAACCAAAGTGAAGTTTCACCCTGGGCTACTGTAGCCTTAAGTATTTTAACAAAAGATTCTGAGTGGATGTCAAGGTTCTATTTTATAAGCAAGACATCCTGACTTTTAAGCCAGCAGTCTTGGTGTTTGAAAAAACCAGATTAATATCTAGCATAAACATTTACAGTGTACATTGTAGGATTTTGAAGTTTATCCTGGAATGTCGTTTAATAGACATCTTTCCTTCCTAAAATCATTTTGCAAGGATTTTCCTGGAATTTATCAGAAGGCTCTAAATTATTTGGGTCTACGCAACATAGACAGGCAAGGCCTCCCAACTCATGCTCTAACATCCCTCATTACAGATTTTACTTTTGACTTCTCTAGAATGGTGCCTTGGGTCTGTCTTTGCCCATGAACCCTTTTCCCCTGCCAATCTTTCCCCCTCTACTCTACAACCATTCAACTGAGCTTTGACTAGACCTGCGGTGCACTGGATGGTTTCCCAGCTCCCCTCCCTTGCTTGCTCCCTCCCTGACTTGCCTCTGGGCCCTCAGTTCTCCTTTCAGGCATGCTGTCAAGGAATTCAAGGCACTGCATTATTATTGACTTGGTTTTCCTCAACTAGACGGTGGAAACCGGGACCAAACTTTTTTCATTTCATGTTCCTAACTTGATACATAACAATACATAATAACAATGGGGGAACCTTTGTTTGCTGAGTGAGTCAATGAACCAATGGGAGAACAAGGATTTGCCACAGGTCATCCCAAACCAGACTATTGCTTAACCTCAATTAACCCTTTAGTGATTTGATTGCTGTAACCAATGCAGTTTAGTGCAGGAAAAGACCAGGGATAGTTGCTTTAGTATAGAGCTGCACTGTTCCATACTGTAGCCAAGGTTAATGGGTACTAATAGTCTGGCTAGTCCAAATCAAGATGTGCTGGAAGTGGAAAATACATACTGCACGTCAAATCTTTATCATTAAAGCAAAGGTAAATTTATTTCGATACTCTTGAAATTATATTACAGGAATTTTGAAATTACAATATTTTAGATAGACTAGTTAACAAATATTTAAATTAAGCTTGCTTTTAAAATGTGGCTTAAAGGAAAATTTAGAATTGCATATGTGGCTCATCTGTGACTCATTTTCATTGGACAGCAGTGGTGTGCAGAGTAGATTGCTAAACACTTCCGTCTTAGAAGTTTTTCACGATTTTTTGTGTTTACATACCAGGTTCTGTTATCAGACCGTGGGTTTTATTTTGTGGTAGGAAAATATCATCCCCATATTGCTTCAATGCTGGTAATTGAATCCTTGAGATTTGCTCTATTCTACAACTCTATGGCACTGGAGATGTTAAGAATCCAAGAAGACTGGGACCACTTGCTTAGCCAACATCTTCCATGCACCCACCTGGCAGAGGGCCCCATGGTCTGAAATTATGGTTGATCCCTTCAGAAACTTCTCATGCCCTGACAAACACATTTAGTATTAATAGGGGTAGGCCAGAGTCAGCTAATAATGCTTAAGTCTAGACTGACTTCTTCCTAAGGCCCAGGAAATCAAGGAAGATGATGGTGTGAAAAGAGCAGGTTTCCAAGTTAGCTGTTGTTGTGGTTATCGGTAACAATGTCTTTGTTGCTATTACTGAAAAGGAAGAGAAGATAATTCCAAATTGTTTGTATTACAGATTTACCCTGGCTGCGATTTAGGGAAGGAGATTGGGAGATAATGGAAAGCATATTTTTAAAAATTATATTTTGCACAAGCCAAAAACTAAATGCTTCTGCTTTGTTCTTTGCTTTGTCAGGAATGTCTTTTGAGTTTTCTCCATTTGAAAATATTCTATTCCTTCTTCAAAATCTAACCTTAATAACTCCTCTGTTAAATCTGCCTACTCAGGTCTTCTGTCATGGAGTTTAATTTGTATGTGAATTAACAAATAACATTTGTAATCTATCTGTTTATATTCCTCTTCCCACTAGACTATTTCCTCCTTACGTTTTGGTATATCCCATGCCAGCTACCCTACTATATACAGGATGGTCAGTGAATGTTTTTGGAATAAATGAAATGATGAAGGAATCACTTCATCTATTGTCTGAGAATAGTAATGTTTATGAAAGAACTGGTTGGCAATACTTTTTTTCTTTCAAATGCTGCCTGCCAAATCTACATTGAAATGATGAAGAGCAGAGTGTACATTTCATTTACATCTGTATAATGACCACAATTAAATTAACAAACAAGAGGCTGTTTTTGTATCAAACTGGAATTCCTGAGGCTGCCACATTTATTATAACACCCTGTAAAGAAATGATCTAATGCTATGCATGATAAGTTTATATCAAGCTTTGTAGCCTTCAAGGGGAAATTCACCAAATGTCACCTGCTGGGCAGAGGGAGTATAATATCAGTGATGAGGAAGAGAGTATCTTCTGATCCTCAGGTCAGCTGTGAGCATGATACCAGCTTCTTATGCTCAGTATATTTCTATGCTATAAAAGGATAGGCAATATAACTGGACCAAAAGTCAAAAAAATAATCAACAAAGAAAAGAAAACAATGTTTCCTTTTTAGTTCAGAAATCACTGAATTTTTAAGTCATCTGTGCAGTTACCCAAAGGTGGGATTTTTTTTCCTCTATTTTTTTTTAATTTTTATTTTTGAACAACCATACAAATTTTTAACAAAAATAATATAAAATGTGTATAGTTTCTGGATTCTAGATTTACCCCCAGGAGTGCCCCCCGCCAATTTCCCACCCTTATCCCTCCCTTCCCTTACCCACAATATCTCTAAAAAAGTATTAGGCTGTATAACATTACACCTTATCTGGACTGAACACATAATAATAAACCACCTTTCTCAATGGCCAGGTTCTAGTTCCAACCTCCACAAATGAGTGGAGACATTCGACCCTTGGTTCTCTGGGTTAAGCTGATTTTACTCAGCATAATTTCTTCCGTAGCCATCCATTTACCTTCGAAGGCTGCAATATCATTATTTCTAATTGCTTGTAAAATTCCATGGTATATATGTACCACACTTTTTGGGTCCATTCATCCAATGAGGGACATCTGGGTTGTTTCTATAATCTAGCAATAGTAAATTGTGCTGCTATGAACATAGATATTGCTGTGTCACTACAATGTGCTGATTCTAAATCCCCTGGAAAAATACCCAGGAGAGGAATAGCAGGATCATATGGTGGGCTCATCCCTATATTTTTGAGGATTCTCCACACTGCTTTCCAGAGGGCTGTACCAGTCTGCAGCTCCACCAACAGTGTGCTAGTGTGCCTCTCTCTCCACATCCCCTCCAGCATCTATTATTGTTTATTTTCTTCCTTTTTGCCATTCTGACTGGCATAAGGTGATATCTTAATGTGGTTTTCATTTGCATTTCTCGGATTACTAGTGATTTGGAGCACTTTCTCATGTATTCATTGGCTTGATCAATGTCCTCTGTTGAGAAGTTTCTATTTAGCTCTTTGGCCCATTTATTAATTGGGCTGTTAGTATTTTTGTAGTTGAGATTTTTGAGGATTTTGTAAATTCTGGATATGAGACCCCTATCAGAGGAATCATAGCCCGTGATTCTCTCCATTTCCGTAGAAAACCTCTTGACTCTTTTGATTGTTTCCTTGGCAGTACAAAAGCTTTTTAGCTTTATGGGATCCCATTCACTGATTTTTGACTTTACTTCCTTCACTTTCGGAGACATGTTGAGAAAGTCTTTGCCTACTCCCAAATGTTGAAGTGTTGGACCTACTTTGTCTTCTATCAATTGCAAGGTAGCTGGTTTAATTCCTAGCTCCTCGATCCATTTTGATTTGATTCTGGTGCAAGGAGAAAGATATGGGTCTAATTTCAACTTTCTGCAAGTGGCTGACCAGTTTGTCCAGCACCATTTGTTGAAGAGGCTGTCACTCCTCCATGTAATATTTTGTCCCCCTTTGTCAAAAATCAGATGTTTAAAGATTTGAGGATTTGTTTCAGGGTCTTCTATTCTATTCCATTGGTCTTCTTTTCTATCTTGATACCAGTACCATGCTGTCTTTGTTACTACAGCTCTATAGTATCGTTTTAAATCTGGTATGGCAAAACCACCAACGGTGGGATTTTGATAACACCTAAAAAAGTGTAACATAACCCACGTTCTTTTGTTTTGTTTCGCACTGGTGCAGCTACAGCTTTCCAGATGGCTGCATAGATAGCACAATGACACAGGTAAGCACATCCTGCCATGGCCCTACGTTAGGCCACAGCAGTTAATAGCCAGACTTGAGCCCGGAGGCCCTGGACCCGAGACCCTGGCATTTGTTTCTTTGCAGGTGAGCTTTGATATACTTATATTGTGTATTTCTAGAGAAAATCAAGAATTTTGGTTATTATAAAGATCGTTATCAATTTTATAGAAGTTTAATACAAAATAGATTGAGCCCTACTGAGGAATAAAAAACGGGGGAGAGGGAGAGATAATAAGGAGACATCTGGGGGGGATCAATAATGTAGCTTACTCTTCACTTCCCTGAAAAGTAAAAGTAAAATAATACTGATGGAATCATTTAATTCTGGAAATGCGCAATCATTCATATATATATATATATATATATATAGAGAGAGAGAGAGAGAGAGAGAGAGACATATATATCTGTTAAAGGGGAAAATACAGGGGCTGGAGCAGTGGCTTGGTGGTTATAGCGCATGCCTGGCATGCGTGAGTACATGGGTTCAAACCCCAGCACCCACGTACACAACTAAATGTTAGAGCAATGAAAGCCATGTGAAAAACTCAATAAAAATTGATTCTGTCTGTCTCTGTCTCTCACTCTCACTGTCCTTCTCTCTTTAAAGAAAAAAAGGGGGGATGTAGAAGAGTCAAGAAACTGGGGTGTGGGTGAATGTGGGGGTGATTCTGGATTAGGATCAGGAGCATATCATATTGTTACTACATATATATGTCTGTACAACAACTCAATTCCTCAATAAAATAAAAAAATTCCATTATGTTGTAGGGAGAGAGGGCATAGGGATTTCCCCAAGGCTTATTTATTGACTTATAAACTATATAGGCCATAAAGCATTAGAAGAATATCATTTAAAATAATCAAGGAAAGTCTTACTTTGTGCCATTTTTTTTTTTTTTTTTATGATTACAGGCTGGGAACCTGGAATAAGATATCAGAATTTAACACCGGAGTTTGCTTATGAAAAGCACTGAACAGCAGGCTTTTTGGCTTTAACCTTTTTAATATTCTGGAAGCTAATTGCCCACACCATCTCTGCCTTCTAGGTTAATGAGGTGGCTAACAGGCCACAATAGAAAATGACTTCCCTGTCAGATGATGACAAACAAGCAAAAACCAAAGCCCCAAAGCAAAACAACTGGGAAAGGTCAGAAGTTACATAGGTTGTTATTGTCTCTCAAGGAATGTCCTACAGCATTACCATTCTGGTGTCTCCTTGTGATGGATTGCAAAAAGAATCAGAGAAGGCACAACATGAATCTGCTCTCAGGACAATGATTGTAATCAAAATAGGAAATGGTACAAATGTAAGCCATTCTCCTTGCAGTTTAAAGATTATAAATCCCTTATTCATCTGTTATGATCCAGGGGCCTACTTGTGATTTTTATGGTTCTTTACACGCTTGGAATTTTAAAACTGTAATGTGAAGGGGCTACAGCTGTTCTCTCTCTGATTTTGATGTTTAATCCCCGCTCGGGGCATCGCACCCCAGTCTCTCCCTCTGCCCATCTGCAGCCCGAGCCTGCTGCCAAGGCCTTTTAGAGAAATTCAGCCCATCCTGGTTTGTTCCCCTCCCAGTACTGAACACAGCACCTAATTCTGCAAGTGTTCCGAAAAAACAAAAAATTAGAAGCATTGGCCAAGGGTTTTGCTCTTTTAGAATTGAACTATTATGATCATTTTGCAACTTAACATGGGAGTGGGAGATGCGGTAGGTTTGGAACCAGAAGGCCTGGATTTTCATCTTCAGTGTGCTCTTTCCAGGAGTATGATCTACATCCTTCGAGCTTTTATTTTTCTCATTAGTTACATAACCACCCTACCTACTGCACTGGGCTGTGTTGAACACCAAAGGGGCGAATGCACATGAAGGAGCTTTGAGAACTGGGACCAGCTTTTGAAGTGGAGGATGTTGTCAGTGTCGATATCTGCAGCGAGGTGGAAAAGCCAAATGGGACACGGTAGTAACAGTGATTTGTGGCCTTGTTGATTTCTTAAGTACATTGAATGCTTCAAGCTAGAAATAGATTTTTCCTGTTTGTAAAAGACTCTTAACAGTGACTCAACGCTATGGTCCCTTGGGAAGCCTGGTTCTTCCAGTACACTTGGAAGGCATAGGATGTAACAAAAGTTATTTTCTTAGCTGTGTCTAAGGGATCAATGGAGGTATTATATGCTTCAAGGTGCTCAGTTTATGCCCTGGAAGAGTCTTGTTTGTTGGAATTCTTTGGTGATATTCAATATAAGTATTTGCATCCCCCAAATATTTATAGTATACAAAATTTTATGCTTTAGTATCTCAGCATTTCTCTAATTCAAATATCTTCTTTTCATCACTGTAGTCATATCTTGAAAATAACACTTAAACTTGACTTTTTGTACAAATTTACAAAGTAGATCCTTTTCTTATTCTTTTTTGTGATGTAGGGGATTGGACCCAGGGTGGTGCTCTTCCATTGAACTACACCCCCAGTCTTTTCTGTATTTTTTATTTTGAGACAGGCTTTCTCTTACTCAGTTGCTGAGGCTGACCTCAAACTTTCGATCCTCCTGCCTCAGCCTCCCTAATTGCTGGGATTCCAGGTGTGCACCACTATGCTCAGTTCTTGGAGTGACTGTCTTTTCAATCTGGTACTTTTTGTCCATTGTGACTCTTCACAGTGCCTACCTTGCTGGAAAGTGACCTTCATCTCCAGCACATGCAGTGAGGCCACAGTTCGGGTTCTCTAGTCACATTTTCCTCCTGCATTGGCACCTCTCTATGTCCTCCATGTGGCCTATGAGGGATTTCTCATTTCCCATGGTCGCTGCTGACCAAGAGCCTGATGCCTCACTACTGGCATCTTTGAACTGGATATCCTGCCATTTCCACATTTGGGGACCACATTTTATTTTGTGACTATTTTGGTTCTACACTTTCTAATTTCATTTATGTCTAATTTCTTTCATTTCTTATGTCTATGAAGAAAAAAATAACACCGTCTGCCTTTGACCAGGTGGTCTCATGATTGTAAAGAATCTCCACACATTAAAATTCCATTTTTATGTAATATCATTTTAATAGAAATGCTCATTTTATGGAAGGAAAATGACTGATAAAAATCTGAATGATTCTTAGGAGTCTCTTATACCCTTTTTTATTGCATTTTGATGTGGTTGAATTAATTGATAAAGGGGGAAGAGTTAGAAGTGTGACTTTATAACCTATCATTATTCAAGAAAAGAGAGCATTTTTTCAATAAAAATTTTAGAGAAAATTTCCGGTTTTCCTTTTCTGAAGAATATGTTTTCCAAAAAGTATAACCATCTTGAACTCAATTAAACACTGAAAATGTATAGTCACTCTTTTAGTACATTTACTCTCATGACAGTCCCATGGAGGTGTTTAGCCAGCTTTTTCACTGCTGTGACTAAAATACATGACAAGAACAATTCTAAAGGAGGTAAAGTTTCTTTGGGGCTCATGGTTTCAGGGGTCTCAGTCCATAAAAAGCCAGCTCCCTGCTTTGGGGCTTGAGGTGAGGCAGAGGACGGTGGAGGAGAGTGGCTCAATGCATTGCAATCAGGACGCAGCGGGAAAGTCCACTCACCAGATTCAGCATATATCCCCAATGGCAGGTCCCCAGCCACCCACCTCCTCCAGCCACACCCCGCCAGCAGTCAGTTACCACTCAGTCCCCATCGGGAGGTCACTGATTGGACTAAGGCCCGATCATTTCACCTCTACATCCTCCCGCTCGGTCTCACACATGAGCTTTCGAGGGCCACTCGTATATAAACCATAACAGGAGGTAAGATTTTATATTATTATTTCTATTTTGCAAATGGTTGCGTGACATTCAGAGAAAGGTGTGCTGTCCCTGATCGCAGGGTTGGTTACCACATTTCTAGGAACTATGCAAAAAACTCTTTGTGTTAGATTCTAAACTTAATTGATAAACATCCCTCTACTCTTTCTTTCCCCCATTCCCCTACCATTTTCTTCCTCTCTATAAATCTTTATGGAAAATTTACTCCATCTTGGAAATTATGAAAAAGCCTCATTTTAGTCAGCTTGTGCACTGCTGTGAATAAAGGACCTGACAAGAACAACACAGAAGGAAGAAAAGTTTATTTCGGCTCACAGTTTTGGAGGTTAAGTTCATGGTTGGCCAGGACTCCCGAGGTCTGGGCCCAGGGTGAAGCAGAACATCATGGAAGAAGGGTGTGGTGGAGGGAAACAGCTCAGGACATGCGATAGCCAGGGAGCAGGGAGAGCTGCGCTCACCAGGGATGAAAAGAACAAACTCCAAAAGATGTGTCCCCAGGGACCTACTCCCTCTAGCACTGCAGTTACTACCCAGTTAATTCATATCGGGGAACTAATCTGCTGATTAGGTTAAAGATCTTATAATCTAATCCTTTCACATCTGAAAATTCTTGCCTTGTCTCACACATGAGCTTTTGGGAGGGGGACACTTTGTATCTAAATCATAATAAACCTTGAGGGCAAAAAAAATGCCTGCACTCTGAAAATCCATACTGTAAGGGGGGAAAATAATGTGCTTGAAGTTCATTCTTGCATAACATGGTAGTGTTGTGCTGTTGGCATGAACGAAGGGTTACGGGGTTGCTGAAGTCTGCTGGCTGTGGGGTAGCAGGTCAGAAGCAAGTGAAGGGAGATTTAAAGAAGAAGTGACATTCTGAGCTGAGGCTTTAAAGAATAGAGAAGAAGAAAGGGCACAGGGAGATTGTTGGGTGCAGCACCACATTCATTAAATTTTGGGGTGTTCTGGAGTGGAGCTACTCAAGAGCAGGGGCATGAAGTGCGGCAGGGTTGGTCTTGAGGTCTCAGCGTCTTCCTGGCGCACTGGCTTATTCTGTGGAAAGAGGTTGCTGCTGGTGGTGTGAGAGCAGAGAAGTGATTGATATTTTTGCAGTGCGGTGACGGGTTCTGGATGATTTCTTATCACAGCATGGAACTGGGATTAGAGTGAAGAGACAGGGGCAGAAGGGAGCCTGCTATGGACTGTGAGCTTGTGATCCCAATTACGTATGTTGAAACCCCAGCCTTTGATAGAATACATTAGGAGCGGGACCCGTGGGAGGTTATTAGGTCACGAGGGAGGAGCCTTCAAGATGGGATCAGTGCCCTGTTAAGAGGAGGCACAGAGGGGGTTGGGGATTTAGCTCAGTGGCAGAGCGCTTGCCTGGCATGCACAAGGCCCCGAGTTCGGTCCTTAGACCTGAAAAATAAAATAAAAAATAAAATAAAATAAAATAAAAGGAGGCACAGAGAGCCAGTGTCAAACGAGGCCACAGCAAGAAAGCATTTGTGTAGAGCCAGTAAGTGAGCTCTTACCAGACACAGGATCTGCCAGCACCTTGATCTTGGACTTCCAGCCTCTAGAACTGGGATTCATGTTTATTGCTTAAGCTACTCTGTCTACGGTAATTGTTACCAAGACAAAGACCATAGGGAATAAATGCGAATCAAGGGAGATGCTAAAAAGCCCAAACTGAGGCAATGGCATTGGAAATCCAGGGGTTAGAATGGACGAGTTTGAGATTTTGAGATGGTGGGGGCAGGCAGACTAATTATAAAGTATAAACAAGAAGGCATGTTTCTCTCTCTCTCTTAAAGAGAGAAGGAAGAGTGAGAGAGAAAGAATCAATTTTATTCAGCTTTTTATGTGGTTTTCTTAGATGCTCCAACACTTTGTTGTATACGTGGTGCTGGGGTTTGAACTCCTGTCCTCACACATGCCAGGCAGGTGCCATAACTGCTGAGCCACCGATCCAGCCCCGGCCTGTTTCTTTTTAAAAACAGTTCTAGAATTCTGGTAAAACACAAATGGACTCAGTTTTAGTTTAAAATTGTGATTATTTGGAACATAGATCATTAAATATCTCAAATAATTTTTCTATGCTAAACACTTATGAGTACGTTGAAAGATACAATGGACTGAGAGCAATCTTATTTTTAGAGGGAGGGTTCCTGCTTTTGATTCTGAGGTCATCCATGTCAGTCCGACTTCTTACATCTGTGTCATTTTCCTGTGCCCTCTGACCTCGGAGTCACCATCTGGTTCTCCTGCATCCACACTTGCACATGGCACCAGAACCCCTTCCTCTCTGCCACTTAAGACACGCGGGAGACCAGACCCACTGCAGTAAGGGCCGTGACAGGCAGGGACCAATTCTCACTCTTATATTTAAAGAGTTTCTGTGTGTCCTCCTTTGTCTAGGAATCAAAGAGATGATCAATTTAAGCCACTCAATAGCCATGTGAGGACCATGAACATCATTTCATAGCTTAGGCGACTGAGATCCATATTACAAGATGGGAAAGTCAGTGCTTTTTATACTCCCACAGAACGGCCCTAATGTCTGTCTTACACCCTGGCATGTAGATGGATGTTCTCATTTAATTAGCATTACATAGAGGTGCATTTTGTCATCGGATGTAGCTCTCTGCTCTATATGCTAGTGGTTAGGTAATCTCTGGTCTCTGGAGTATGTAAATAGTATTTTGTTTCCATTTTTTTTGGGTTCAATGCAGTATAGTGCATTAGCATAAAACTTCACTTTGCCACAACTTATGCTTTCTTTCTTTCTTTTCTTTTCTGTTTTTTTTTTATTTTTATTTTTTTATTTTTTACTACTTATGTTTTTATGGAGAATGTTACTCAGGGCATTAACACTGGTTACAGACACACCCCACGCCCACCACATCCTTGGCTTCTCCTGTGTAAGTGCACACGAGCCACATTAACAAGACCATCCCTCAGTGCTTTACATGAGCAGGAAGTTCAAGCTTTTACTAGGAACATTCTTTCCAAGTGTTCCTGGGAGACCCTGCATTGCAAGGCGGGTCCTTTAGTGCTTACCATGTGCCTTAAGCCAAGGCAAACGTTACAGTTTTGTGGGTTAGAAGTTACGAGGGAAACTTAAAGCAAGGTTCAGCAAGATATGGCTTTCTCTATGTCCACAGCAAGGTGTGCTGGGTGTAGAGTGTTGTGTGGGACACACTGTAGGGTCACGCTGGGGGTCCTTGTTCCAGAAGCAGGGACTGCCTCCTTGTTGGACAAGTGTAAGATGAGGGAGATACCAGTGGACTACAGAGCGTTCATGACCAGTTGTCTGGGAAAGCTGATTGCCCTGCCATTCTTGGGATCCAAGGAAATTTACAGGCAAGGGAGCAAGATGAGCTGCTGCTCAATCTCTCCTGCCAAAAGGGAGGGGAAGTTTTCAGTTCCAGCTGACCTATTGTCTAGGCCAGTCCTGTTCAATATAGTTAGAGCCTCTTACGTCATTTTTCATATTGCATTAATTATAGTCAAAGGCATAAAAAGAGGTGAAATTAATTTTGATATTATATATATGTGTGTGTATGTGTGTGTGTGTGTGTGTGTGTGTGTGTCTGTGTGTGTATTTTGTACCAGGGATTAAACCCAGGGGTGCTTAACCACTGAGTCACATCCACAGCCATTTTTAGATTTTATTTTGAGACAAGGTCTTGCTAAGTTGCTTAGGACCTTGCTAGGTTGCCGAGGCTGGATTTGAACTTGCAATCCTCCTGCCTCAGCCTCCCCAGCCGTTTGTATTACAGGCATGCACCACCATGCCTGCCTGATAATATATCATCTTTTGCTCACTAAATCTAGAATATCATTTCAGCATGTAATCAATGAAAAGAACGGTCACTAAATTTTTTTACATTCTTTTTTAATACTAAAAATGTATTTTTATGTATTTATACTACAGCACATCTCAATTTTAACAGTAAAGTTTCATTGATCTGTATTTTGAGATTGCATAAAAGTTAGTTTTATTTTTCACATCCAAGTTGTTCTAAATGCACTTCAGTTTTCTAATAACTGAATTATAAATTTTAAATTTAAATTTATAAAGTTAAATTTTAAAAAACTTTAAATCCTAAAAATCCAGCTCTCTGGTTACACAAGCCACATTTCAACCAAGTGGCTAGTGGCTACCATCCTGGACACAGTGAACTTCTGGGTCATTTTTGTGCTATCTCCAGCATGTGTAATACTAACCTTACTTGGAACCTGCATGTTCCTGAAATCAGTAATGATAATAAAACCCAAAGAAACATTCTGTCAAGTCTCTACTCTGGAGTGAGACTACCTGAGCTTGGATTCTAGCTTTGGTACCTTCTAGCTTCTAAGGAAGCTACTGCATGTGCTAGGTCACAGGTTCCTCTTCCGGGAAAAGCAGTAATGTTTCGTGTCTCAGCTTCCTGATGGGGACTAACTGGGACAATGCCTGGTTTGCAGTGAGCGTCGTCAAAGGAAGGAACCATTACTTCAGTGTTTGAAACATCCTTTCATATTTCATTGTCTCATTTGCTCCTTAATAAAACCTCATGAGGTGGAGCTTGGACTTAGACCCAGGTCTTCCAAATTTAAGCCCATTTTGATCCATTTTATGATTAATCAGCAGCAGCAGCTAACTTGAATTGAGTGGTGTCTATGAGAATTGCTCTTAGGACTTTACACTTGATGACTATGCTAAAGTACACTCGTTTCTCCTTTGGCTTCAAGGAAGCAGGACCTGAAGCAATCATTCGTGTTTGTAAACCTATCGTGCAAACCTTAGAGAAAAGACTGATAAGCTGTCAACACCAGGACTCAGTCCTCACCTTCCTCACTAAATTTTTCTTTTCTACTTCCCCAAACATGTATTTAAAAAGAAAAAGTCTTGATCATCCATGCATATTAATTCTGCACATTGCCTTGGAACAATAGAATATCACAACAGAAACGCATATCTAATATTTAGTTTCAAGTTCATAGATCCGTTATTATATAATGTGTGTGAAGAATGATTTTTTTTTGCGCTCTGATTATCTAAGGCAGTCTCAGCGTCTTTGGATTCTATTCATTTTTTATTTTTATTTTTTTGGATTCTATTCATTAAGGAACAAGCAGAATATGCTTGTTTTTATAACTTTGAGATGCTCTTTGGGTGAGTTTTATGATTTTCCTTCACTCTGATGACTTGTCAAAAAATAGGTACCTGTCTCCAGGAGTCATTACATTCCATCTCGACAATCTGCTGCTTGTCAAGGCTGCACAATAGTCCTTTGTATCCATGTCCATGAGCCCCGGGAGCTGCTGAGTGGATCAAGCAACTTGTGAAATATCTGATTGAACTTAGACTCCGTCATACCATCTCCATGAATCAAGCCACTGTAAATCAAAGCTTTGCTCTGCCAGGGGTCTCTCAACTTTCAATACATTTTGATTTAAGGGATGTTGGTTTGTGATCATCTCGTATTTCATGAGATGAGAGCTTGCGAGTACAGGGAAGGAAGGAAACAACACAATCATAGGAGAAAGTCACAAGGAGAACAAGCAAGAGCGATAAGGGACAGCCCACTTAAGGCACTGTAGTTATTCAAACACAGATAAAACACCGTAATTGGCACTCTTTTTAATAGTTAATTCAGCGAGCCTCTGGACTGCGTGTGCCAGGGATTCTTGGTGGAGGAGTTGTGAAGGTGGTT
This sequence comes from Aplodontia rufa, assembly GCA_004027875.1. NCBI lineage: Eukaryota > Metazoa > Chordata > Mammalia > Rodentia > Aplodontiidae > Aplodontia > Aplodontia rufa. Next base: position 31,232 of record PVKS010013361.1, on the reverse strand, counting down.
GTGTCTCAAATAATTCTGTAAAGAAAATACTCTTTTTGGCTTCTGTCTATGCAATCGTCACTATTTGAGAATTAGAATGTATCTATACTTTTTCTCTCAAACAGGGAAAGAAAAGCTGATCTGAATCAGTTCTTTCTCTGCAGATTAATACTAAATAATATTTTTAAAGATTATTTTTATTATAAAAGAACATATTGCATAATATTAAGGAAAAGATAAAATCACCTATAATTGCTCACATGAAAGATTCTTGATACCTTGTTGTATTTCCTTCCAGTCTTTTCTATACATTCATTATATCATTGTTATACTTATGCTATATATAGTTTTTTTTTTAAAGAAAGAGGGGCAGTGAGAGAGAGAGAGAGGGAGAGAAAGATGAGAGAAATTTTTATTTAGTTTTTCATGTGGCCTTCGTTGCTCTGAGACTTCATTGTGTACGTGGGTGCTGGGGTTTGAACTCACATACTCATGCATGTCAGGCAAGCATGGTAACCACCGAGCCACCGCTCCAGCCCCTATATATAGTTTTACTTCTTTTTTCTCTTAACATTATAAAATTTTTGTACATTATTAAACATTGAATAGACTGTCATAAGTCATTTAGTCTATTACCTATCCTGGGAAATTTTGGTTGGGTTCATTTTTTTTAAAGAGAGAGAAAGGGACAGTGAGAGAGAGAGAGAGAGAGAGAGAGAGAATCAATTTTATTTAGTTTTTCATCTGGTTTTTTGTTGCTCCAGCACTTAGTTGTGTATGTGGTGCTGGTGTTCGAACCTGGGTGCTTGTGTATGCCAGGCAAGCACTGTAACTGCCGAGCCATTGCTCCAGCCCCTGGTTGGGCTCATTTTATCTTTCTTTTAGAAATAACTCTGTGGTAGATAGTTTTGAGCTTTTACCTTTTAACACGTTTGATTATTTTTTTAGTATAGTTTCCTAGAAGTGGAATTATTGAGGCAAAAGGTATAAACATCTTTAGGACTCTTGATACGTGCTGATAAATTGCTACCTGTATAGGTTTTAAATTTATACAATTCTGTTCCATTAGAAACATGTAGGAGTGCTTGGAAAGAGATTGTTCTCAAAAACACCACTACCAGACTGGAGAGGTGAAGGCATAGGCGGTTTCCTTCAAGGTCGTCTCCTGGGACGCTTGCCCTCCTTCCCTGCCTCTTGCGTCCTCCTGATCCTGCATACAGAGTGCGATCACATGGGAACCACCTATCCTGTGCATCAATTGGGGTTCTCAGTATCTTTCAGCCATTTTCAAAAATTGCATCAGAGATTTGCCACCCTTCAAAGTATTTAAAAGTCTGAACTATCAGCTCTGAGTCAAATAGAAAAAAAAAAAAAGGTAGTAAACAGCCTTCTTAACGTGCCTTTCCTTTATTCAGAGATCCTGAGTGCTTCTATGGTTGTCAAAGCAATGACGGAAAGCCCAGCAATGAGGAGCGGGAGATGGACAACTTTGTGGTACGTGCTGGCCCAAGCTCTTCCCCAAGCAGTTTCTGAGTAGCTTTGATTTCTTTCTTATATACAGAGAACAAAGTTGGGTCTGCAGAAGGGGATTAGCACAGTATATTTATTATAAGGTTAATTATGGATTTTTCTTTTCTTTTTTTTTTCTGTTACCAGGGATTGAAACTAGGGGTGCTTAACCACTGAGCAACATCCTCTGCCCTATTTTTAATTACTTTTTAAAAAATTTTTTTGAGAGAATCAATTTTATTTAGTTTTTTATCTAGTTTTTGTTGCTCTGACACTTTGTTGTGTACATGGTGCTGGAGCTCAAACCCACATCCTGGTGCATGCCAAGCAAGTTCCCTAACCATCGCGACACCGCTCCAGCCCCTGTATTTTTTATTTTGAGACAGGGTCTCCCTAAGTTATTAAGGCTGGCTTTGAACTTGAACTTGTGATCTTCCTGCCTCAGCTTCCCCAGTCACTGGGATTAGAGATGTGTGCCACTGTGCCCAGCTGGATTTTTCTTGAGAGAGAGAGAGAGAGAGAGAGACAGAAAGTGAATGTGACAGAATGTTAATAATGAGGGAAAACTGTGTTTAGGGTGTGTCAGTCACATTGTGTTGTGCCTGCCACTATTCCACAGGTTTAAAATTTTGAAAATGAAAAGTTGATAAAACAAACACAATGACAAAATGCCTTGAAGAATGAATAAAAACGACCAAGTGCCTGGAATTCAGGCAGATGTGGATCAGAACACGTAGGGTTTTTCTATGGTGGTGGGAAGCCTCCTTTGGGATTCCTCCTTTGAGGTGGGACTTCTGAACTCCAACTGCCCAGTGGTAGCCTCCCAAACACATTGTATGGGTAGAACTGACCATTCTAAGGCAGGCAGTACGGGAAGAACCTGTTCAGGTATTTTGAAACACAAGTTGCTCTCGGCATTGGAGATAGCATAGCTCCGCTCTCCATGCTGAGGCGATAGGAGACGACGGAGAGACATGGCAGGTACCAGAAGAGAAAGTGTTTTGAGGGCTTTGGAATTTGGTGGATGGATCATCAAGTGCACATCGCTTCCGCTTGGCATGATATCATTGTTTGGGCTTGCATTTAATGCCTTTTAAATGTTACAGAATGAAATCCCTTATCTTCATGTCCAAGAAAACGGTGGCGAAAGAGTATTTCTTATCACCAAATTGTTATTATTTTTCTTATAATGGGGGATTCCTGGACAATGGTCAGAGGTGGTGAAAGCTGCTATGGTCAGATGGGAGGGTGAGTCATTTATGTGTGACTCTCACATTTAGCTAGAGTCTGGTGTTCATAAAAAGAAATTTTTTTTTGTTTTAGTATTTACAAGAAAAAGCTGTGATGCTGTTCCAGTGTGAGTTTAGAAACTAAAAGAAGCTTCTTAAAGTTCAACTGAATCTATTAATAACCTAACCCGAGGGAATGTGCTAGCCCTGGAGGTGGGTTCTCCTAATGCGTGGGGTAGAAAGAGATGTCTAGTTGTCAAAAATTAGGGTTAAGCAGATGTCTCCAGTGAAATGAAGGTCCTGACTATATTATTTTGAAATTTGTCAATACATTTATATTGTGCATCATGGTGACTACATAAATCTAACATACATTAACACTAAGTTGATTGGTTCCTTTGACAAGATCATTGTATTTATTTATTATTTATCTTTCTTTAGAAAGATTCAGCACTATTTTGTTCCTTTTTTTCTTTTCACACTGTTTACTGTCAGTGTACTATGAGATCCTGTTTATTTTTCACGACATTTAAAAACTGTGTTTTCCTGTTTCTTTCACTCTGCCTCTGGTTTCTTCTGATTCTCCCCATGCTCCTTCCCCTTGTCGGCATTAGCTGAAGTCTTGAGTGATGGCAGCTGATTCACAACCTTATCAAATATGTGAATTTGTGTTGCATCACTTAAGGGGCAGGGAAGATACGATCTAAAAGACCCAGAGGGAAGAATAGAAAGTTTAATGAGATACCTTAATGATGACATAGGACCATCTCTAGAAGGATTGAGAGAGTATACTATCAGTTGTATAATTTTAAATTTGCATTTGTATCAACTGTTCATATCTGGGAATAATTTTTATGGGAGTACACATGATGTATATTATAGGAATTATTTTCCTTTTTTTAAAGAGAGAAGGACATTGAGAGAGAGAGAGAGAATCAATTTTTATTGAGTTTTTCACTTGGCTTTTGTTGCTCCAACACTTAGCTGTGTACGTGGGTGCTGGGGTTTGAACCCGTGTACTTGTGCATGCCAGGCAAGCCCCGTAACCACAGAGCCACGGATCCAGCCCCATTATAGGCATTCTTGAGTAGACCTGATAATACCTTAGTCAATTCTGAGGAAACAAAGCAGGTGAAACAGGCAGCAATGTTATTATATAATCTACTTAACTAAACAAGACAGATACAAACAAGAGTCCAGCCAAAGTTGCAGAGAACATTTATTGCTGCCAGCTGAGATTAATGAATATAGAATGCCTTTGCCATAAGCCAAGGGAAGCACCACCTCATGTCTTTGGGGACAGCCTTTGTCATCCAGCTGTCACAGGTGGGCGGGGCCAATGCCCTGGCCTCTTTCTCTGGGACCGCTTGGTGATAATGCCTGCTCCCGGGCGACTAGCTTTGCTGTACCATTTGAAGTCGCTTCATTTTCGTCTTCTGCCTTCTAGCAGTTCTCAGCTTTTTAGTTTTTAAGAAACTGTCTTCTAACTGGTATAGAAAATCTTCAATTCGTCCAATCTAGGAGAAATAAACAGATATGGCGATATTTATTATAATTTTCCTGGGGTTTCTATGGTTATGAAATGGTGGGGTGGTTGAAGGTAAAGGACACATGCAGGTCCATGTTGAGACAGAATGAGTATACAGGAATGCTAACGCAGACGCCTCCTTCTGTTTCCATTTCAGGTTCCCCTGAGTTATGAACACGGAGCACACGTGTAGGAGTTGACTTTGTCACTCGGTCTCACACACTGGCAACGGAAATGGGATTATCAGCACCACACTGTTTTTAACAGCAAGACCAGGGATTTCAAAAGAAAGCGGGGAAAAGTTAATTCATGGCAAGTCTTTCTCTCCTGTCTTTATCAAAAACAAACAAATTGACTCCCTTAGAAGCCAGAGATTCTAGCACTTGCATGGCTATGGCCAAGATGGGAGAAAAAATGAATATTCTACACTGTCTTGGCAAGCGCCTTTAAATCAAAAGGAAAATTGGAAAAAAGTGCATTTTCTTTAAAAATGCTACATCCCCAAGGAATAAGTTGAAAGAATGACATACAAACAGTAGTTGTTGAAAGAAAAAAACCTATTGGCCTCTTTCCAAAGAAAATTTATAATTATTCAACAGTAGTTGGTTGAATATATTATACTGTTTGTCTGAAAGAAATATAGGAGAAAACTTTACATATGTTCTGAATTGGGCTCTCATCACAGTCCATACATACAAAAATTCATACTCAACCTCGACCCCCAAGGCCTGTTTATTGTGTTAGTTTAACATCTCTCACTAAAGAGCCCATTGTCATAAAGTTAGTCCAAAGCCAGAGCACTTTCCACTCAAGGTATCATCTACTTAAGAAAGCACTTGAACTTCAATTTTCCAATTTCAAGTTCCACTTTTAAACAGTTTGATTTATCTTTCAGAGTAATATCCAAAAGATAATTCAAATTGTCAAAAAGAGAATAATAAATGGTAGCACTCATCCATATGTTATGCTTAGGTCTTATATCACACCAGGTTACAGAATCTGTCCGTTGGGCTTCTTAAGAAAACAAGATAACTTATTTATGTGAAAAGGGTTCTTTTCAAAAGCCTTTAAACATGACACCAGGTAAATTTCTCTGTAAGCACATCATCATTTATGATATCTTACCATCTCAGGAGCCATCAAAATAATTTGACAGAATATTTTTTGAATGCTCTTGTGAAGTCAATACATTATTTTATGTTTTCCATACATTTATATCATCCAATTTCCACCAAATTAATAAGTAAAGAAATGAGCACAGGAACAATCAACACAATATAATGGATGACACTTCACCGTCACTAGGATGGTTGAGTTGATGACTCACTCGTGTTATTTGCTCAGAAAATGTATCATTTAAATCAAACCTCTTTACAATTAGATGTTTGCAATTAGCCCAAATACAATTTGAAATTACAATCCTAATGCAACAACAACAGAAAAGCTTTCTTCAATGAGACAGAAAAATAATTATTTTTAATTATCCATCAAGTGGATGCCGTGTTTTTTTTTTTAATTATTTTCATTAGGAGTAGTGTTGACTAACTGGGTTGCCTTTCATTAAAAAAAAAAAGACAAAGAAACAAAAAATGTGTCTTTGGAATACAGAGTACTACTGAATTAAGTCAGGAGGCCTGCAGGACCCGCTGGGCGAACGTCGCACCAGCTTGTGTGGTCGTTTCCCACCTGGTCTGTCTCCATGCTCTTTTCGATCCATCTTATAATGATACCCGGATGATCACTTAAAGATATAACTCTGATCACACCTCTCCCGTGCTTGAATACTAAACCCTTCACATGGCCTGTCCGGATCTGGCGGACTGGTCTACTTGCCTTTAGTTCTGTGAAACACGGCTCCATCTGCTTTGGCCCTGTGGTACATCTGAGCACTCTTAATCCTCCTAATGCTGTGACTCTGTTGGAAGATGTCTATCAGCACCCTCCAGAGTCCAAGTTAAACACCAATGTCTTAGGGAAGTTCTTCCTAACTCACTCCAGGCTGGGTGTCTCAGCAACATATTCCCATAGCAGCTCATTCATCTCAGCATACTGTATTTTTTTTTTTACTTAACTGCTTATGGTGATTTATGTATCTGTCTTAACCCAGAGATTTAAACCCACAAAGGCAGAAGCTAGATCCATGTTGTCCACTGTTTCCAGAAAGTAGAGTATAGTAGACCATCAATAATCCCACTCTCTGAAGACGGGTTTGAACAGATTCAAAAACCCTTGTTTTCCCATAAGCAGAATGGTGCTTGGAATGCAGCATGTTAGAAGCCCACCACCCCGTAAAACAAATAAGCACGACTTTCATATGCCACCATTCTATTTCCATTGTTTAGCCTTGAGACTATCACAGCAAGCTATGAATAACATACTGGAAAAAGGCAGAGGTAGAAAGGTCCCTGGGTGAGGACTCAGCAGGAACATTGAGTTCTCTTACTGGCTTGACCTATTACAAACTTGCTCTGTGACCCCAGGAAAGTCACTTGACCTTTCTGAGCTGAAATTTTCACCAATGTTTGGTATAAGAGAGAGTTGGCCTGGGTAATGTCCAAAGACACACCTAGTCTTGAAATTACGGGACTCGTATTCACATTAGATCTAAGTCATCCAGTCCTAAAGAACACTCTTATTGTCAAGCCAGAGGTCACTCCTCTAGATTACACCATTAGACGAATGACACTGTACGCAGTGAAGCCTGACAATTTTAGCTTCTGTACTTACTGATGTGTAGGAGAGCTGCAACATGTTTTTAGTAAGACGGGTTCTTTATTTTCTCTTTTTAAGTCAAGGAAATAAAAATGCAAAGAGAAAATAGATTTCTATAACTAAGAAGAACAGATTGCAAATGATAGAAATTTCTATAAAGCTCTTAGGAAAATAAAACACAAAGAAATATGTAAGTATGTGAGGGAGGAAATGAGCTGGGTTTTGAAGCACAGGCTTTTTAGACTCTCTTTTTGGTACATAAGCTACTTGCTTAACTGGATCAGATAGGCTACTTGGTCATCCTGGGTCTAATTTTCCCATTTGCAAAATGGGCAGGTGGCATTTTCTTATGTGCCAATGCTGACTTGGCGTTACAGGGATATGGGCATCAGATTAAGTCTGCAGAGAATCTGGGGCTGTCTGAGGGGACTGAAGTTCTCAGCAGGAGGGTAGGTTTTGGCCTATTGCATGGCTAGTGGTTCTAATTCACTTTAAACAGAGAGGAAGTTGTCACCAACTAGTTTCCTTTTAACTTGTATTCAAATACCACTGTTATGGATTTGAATATAAATTAATATGGATTGTGTCACCCTCTAAATTCATTACCTTAAAATCTTAATCTCCAATACTTTAGAAAAGGACTTCATTTGGAGATAATCTTTACATTGGTAATCAAGTTAGACTGAGGTCATTCTAATCCAAAATGACTGGTATCCACATAAAAGGGGAACAGATAAGCACACAGGGAGAACCCTGTGTGCCCTGGAGGGCAATTGGGTGACGCTCTTAAAAGCCACAGGCCTTCCAGCAAACCGCCAGAAGCTAGGGAGAGGCCAGGGACAGACTCTTCCTCGCAGCCCTCGGAAGGAAGGAAGCGACCTTGTGGGTACCTTGATCTTGGACTCCTGCTCTCCAGAATAGTGAGACCACAAATTTATGTCATTTAAACCACTCTGTGATACTTGGCTGTGGCAGTCCTAGCAGATGAAGGGAACTACTTAAAACGTACGGGGGTAGGAAACTCAAATTTAGTTCTGACTTTCCCTCACGCGTGCCTTTTGATGCCTTCAAAAGTTCACTGTGCCCACTGTCTGAGGCTCGTGCAGGCCGTGGGAACCAGGGTGGGCTTCCGCCTGTTGCGGCAGTGAGCAGTCCAACTCAAACGTCAGTGAGCAGGTAAGTCACACCGAGGAGGAAGATGCTCGCCGTGAATTAGGGCTTCCTATTAGATTTCACAGAGTCCGAACAAAGAAAGAGGGTTAAGAATGTGTTGGGGCTGGCGAGGTGGCTCCGTGCTTGAAGCGCTTGCCTGGCAGGGTGAGGACTGGAGTTCGAACCCCAGCACCGCACACACAACAAACTGTCGGAAAAGCAAAAACCAGATGAAAAAACAAGAAAATTGATCCTTTTTTCCCTCTCTCTTAAAAAAAAAAAAGAATGTGTATATGGGTTCACGTCTTAGATGCTCAAAGGATTTTTATTTAAAAAATAAGGATTTAAAAGACTGTTTTTTAAGAAGAAAGAAGGTTGAGGAATAAATATCAGGTTTATATTAATATAGTAGTGATTACAGAATAAGAATGTGTTTTGAATGATTAATAGTTGAGACCAAAATCCTTTCTGCAAAACAGACATTTCACTTCAGCACAGTGGATTTCATAACATGAGTTTCTTTGCTCTGTTCCAATTTAATTTCCAGACCAAATGCTTTTAAATATTTATCATCCATAATGGTTTGAATTGTAATTCTTATTAGAATTACAATTGTTTTCAAACAGGCTTGAAATTAATTTCTAAAATAAACTTAGTTTCTGAACCAGAGCTATTTCTACTATAATATATCAGTTTCCTTTAATTTTGGCTACTATTCAAATAGACAAACCCTTATATTTCTCTTTTATCATTTAGTGGACTTGGTATATTGTTCAGGATTTTAATCATAAGATTACAACATGAAAATCAGAGGTATCTACTCTTGAGATGTTATAAAAAACACAAAAATCTCCATGGCAGACTGTATTGACGACTTTCTTTTTCCTTCGCAATACTGAGGGCTGAACCCAGGACCTTGCACATGCTAGGCAAGCACTGTAGAACTGAGCTACACCCCCAGCCCAGTATATCAACACTTCAGCATTTGGGAGGAGGCAAAGACTTTCTCAACAGGTCTCCAAAAGTGAAGGAAGTAAAGTCAAAAATCAGTGAATGGGATGCCATCAAGCTAAAAAGCTTTTGTACTGCCAAGGAAACAAACATAAGAGTCAAAAGGTTTCCTACGGAAATGGAGAGAATCATGGGCTATGATTCCTCTGACAGGGGTCTCATATCCAAAATCTACAAAATCCTCAAAAATCTCAACTACAAAAACACTAGCAGCCCAATTAATAAATGGGCCAAAGAGCTAAATAGAAACTTCTCACCAGAGGACATTGATCAAGCCAATGAATACATGAGAAAGTGCTCCAAATCTCTAGTAATCAGAGAAATGCAAATGAAAACCACATTAAGATATCACCTTATGCCAGTCAGAATGGCAAAAAGGAAGAAAATAAGCAATAATAGATGCTGTATGGGGATGTGGAGAGATAGGGACACTAACACACTGTTGGTGGAGCTGCAGACTGGTACAGCCCCTCTGGAAAGCAGTGTGGAGAATCCTCAAAAACTAGGGATGAGCCCACCATATGATCCTGCTATTCCTCTCCTGGGTATCTTTCCAAGGGATTTAGAATCAGCACATTATAGTGACACAGCAATATCTATGTTCATAGTAGCTCAATTTACTATTGCTAGACTATGGAAACAACCCAGATGTCCCTCACTGGATGAATGGACCCAAAAACTGTGGTACATTTATACCATGGAATTTTACACAGCAATTAGAAACAATGATATTGCAGCATTTGAAGGTAAATGGATGGCTATGGAAGAAATTATGCTGAGTAAAATCAGCTTAACCCAGAGATCCAAGGGTTGAATGTCTCCATTCATCTGTGGAGGTTGGAACTGGACCCTGGCCATTCAGAAAGGTGGTCTATTATCATGTGTTAAATCCAGATAAGGTGAAATGTTACACAGCCTAATACTTTTTTAGAGATATTGTGGGTAAGGGAAGGGAGGGATAAGGGTGGAAAATTGGGGGGGGGGCAATCCTGGGGAAATATCTAGTATCCAGAAACTATACGCATTTTTATATTATTTTGTTAAAAATTTGTGTGGTTGTTCAAAAATAAAAATAAAAATAAAAAAATCAAAAGGGCTGAGAATGCATGTGTCTCAGTGGTTAAGGATCCCTGGGTTTACTCTCTGATACAAATAAATAAATGAAATAACTAAGTTGTAAGTATCAACATTACTGCAAAATGATTTTCTGTCATCATGAAGATTCTCTCCAATTAAGTAAAACTTTAATTGACTTCCTTTACCTCATGGTTCACAAAAAGATTTTGCCTCTATTTGTACATTCATTTCAATAGTTCTGATTTTAAAGCATGTTTTTCTTTTGACTCCATTGTAACATCTGCCTTGTAATCTCACTAATTAATAAATAGAATAAAGTCTTTAACATGTTTTAACTTTTTTTAAAAAATGCCACAAGAAGACACAGTAAGAAGATGCGATCTGTGAACCAGAAGACTGAACCTATGGGTCACTGACTCTGCCCTTGCCTTGATCTTGAACTCCCAAACCTCCACAACTATGAGAAATAAGTTTCTGTTGTTTATAAGACATTTGGCTCACAGTATTTCATTATAGTAGACTGAACAGAATGAGGCACCATGTATAATATTGTTAAAAAATCCAGTTTTCAACGTTATTTAGTAGTATAATTTGTGGTTCAGTCAAAACACGGAACAGTTCCATTGCCATAAAAATCTTTCATGTTGCCTTTTTCATGTTTTTTCCAGTTTTGGGGATTTCGGGGAATTGAACCCAGGGCCTTGTGAGGCTAAGCAAGTGCACTAGTAGCCCTGAGCTCCACCCCCAGACCTTTATTTTTATTTTGAGACAGGGGCTTGCGACGTTGAAGTTGCTGAGGCTGGCCTTGAATTTGCAATTCTCCTGCCTGGGCCTCTTGAGTAACTGGGATTCCAGGCCGATGCTCGCACACCTGGCTTATGTTGTGTTTGTAGCACACCCCATTTTCCTCCTGGCCCTACCTCTTAACCCCTGGCAACCATAAATCAATTCTCCATTTCTATAACTTTGACATTGTAAGAGAGTTGTCATGGAATCAGAACATATATAACTCTATACTTTTCTGCAGATTTATTCAGGTGATTGTTATCAATAATTTTTTCTTTTTAATGCTGAGTATTATATGGTATGGATGGTTAAGCTATTCACCCTTTAAAGCATAGCTAGATTATTTACAGTTTGTAAAAAATGTGAATTAAGTTGCTGTGAACATTTGGGTACAGGTTTTTGTATGAACACAAGTCTTCATTTCTCTGGCATAAATGGCCATGAGTGTAATTCTTAGGTCATATGGGATTTGCATATTTTTTATTTTTTTAAAGAAACTGCGCTATTGTTTTGTGGGGTTCATCCATACATCTGTTTTCCACAGTCACTGTGTCTGTACCATTTTCATCCCCATTACCAATGCACAATGATTCAATAGCTCTATATACTTACTAGCATGTTTTAGCATTTACTGTTGCCACTTTTAAAAAATGTTAACCATTTTGGTAGATATATAGTAATATCTCACTGTGGTTCCATTGGCTGGTGATGTTGAACATCTTTTAACTATTTACTTGACGTTCACATTGGTGATACATCTGTTTATATCTTTGATTACTTTCAGATTGGACCGACTTCATTTTACTGTTGAATTTTGAGAGTTCTTTATACTTTTGGTGTGTTGGTCCTTTATCAGATATGTGGTTTGCATATCTTTTCTCTCACTCTGAGCTTGTCCTTTAATCCTTTTAAATAGTTTTTCACAGAGAAAAAGGTCTGAATTTTGATGATGTCTAACTGATAAACAAGGACAAGACCCCAAAGATTTTCTCTTTTATTCTAAAAGTTTTATAGTTTTACATTTAAGCCTGTCGCCTATTTTGAGTTAATTCCTATGAGTTAGATCATGGCTCTTTTGCCTTTTTTTTTTTTTCCCTATGGCTGTCCATATGCTCCAGCACCATTTGTTGAAAAAGCTATTTTTCCTCTATTGAATTGCTTTTGCACCTTTATAAAAAAAAAGTCAGTTGAGCATATATTTATATACATTTATTTCTGGGTTCTCTAATTTTGTTCCATTGAGCTATGTGCCTGTCCCTCCACCAATACCACAAAGTCTTGATTACTGTAGCTATATAAAAAGTCTTTAAATTGGGTAGACTGATTCCTCCCACTTCATTCTTTTCCAAAGTGTTTCAGCTAGTCTGTTTCCTTTGCTTTTCTATTTAAATGTTAACATAATCTTGTCTGTCTCTATAAAGCATCTCGTTAGAATTTTAATAGAAATTATGTTAAAACTGTATGTCAATTATGAGAGATTGATGTCTACACTATGCTGAGTCTTGTAATTCTTTTAATTCCCTCTCTCCATTTGTTTAGAGATTTGATTCCTTTCATCACTGTTTTGTAGTTTTTTTTTTTTTGGCATACAAGTCCTGTATATGCTTTGTTATATTCACACCAAAATATTTATTATTTTTATTTTACTTTTGTTTTATTATTTGTTTTTAAACCAGGATTGAACTTAGAGACACTTGACTACTGAGCCACATCCCCAGCCCATTTTTGTTTTTATTTTGAGACAGGGTCTCACTAAGTTGCTTAGGACCTCATTAAGTTGCTGAGGCTGGTTTTGAACTTGCAATCCTCCTGCCTCAGCCTCCTGAACCGCTGGGATAATATTTTATTTTTAAAGAAATTTTAAATAGTTTATATTTTGAGCAATTATAAATGGTACCATACCTTAAGTTCCAGTGTCCCTGATCACTGAACAGTGCATAGAAATTCAAAGGAGTTTTGAACTTTTATCTTGCAACTTAGCTGAACTCAGTAAGGTTTTTCTATATCCTGTGGGATTATCTATGAAGACAATCATGTCCTCTGCAAATACAGGCAATTTGATTTCTTCATTTCTGTTCTATATTCCCATTATTTTTTTTTATTGCCTTATTGCAGTGGCTAGCATTTCTAGCAGTATGACTAAAGTTGGTGAGAACTGACATCCTTGACTTGATACCATCTGAGGGAAAACATTCTTGTACTATTAAGGGTAATGCTAGCAGTAGCATTTCAGCAGACACTATTCAACCATTTGAGAACATTTCTAATTTTCTGAGTGTTTTTATTTGAACAAGTGTTGAATTTTTTCAAATGCTTTTATGACATCAGTTGATACGCTCAGTTGATTTTCTGTCTATAGCTTGTTAATATGGTAGAAAATTTGATTTTTAAATACATGAACATCCTTGCATCTATAGAGTAAACCCCAACTGGTTATAATGCAAAAATTATTTTTAAAATATTGCTGAATTCTCTTAGCTAATAATTTAAGGATTTTTTTTTTAAAGAGGAGAGGGACAGTAGTAAGAGAGAGAGAGAGAGAGAGAGAATGAATCAACTTTATTGAGTTTTTCAAGTGGCTTTTGTTGTTCTGCTCGTTGTGTATGTGGTCCTGGGGTTCGAACTTGTGTCCTCACACATGCCAGGCAAGTGCCGCAGCCCCTGAAATTAGGGGCTGGAGCCTATATAGATTTTTGAATCTATATTCACAATATATACTGTTCTTTTATTGTACTGCTTTTGTCTGATCTTGCATCAGAATATAAATTGGGAAACGCTTCTTCCTCTTCTAAGTCTCTAAAAGAAATTATGTATATAATTTGCCAAACTGGTCAAAAGTTATGTAGAATTACTGTTAACTCTTCTTTAAATAATAGAATTATCCAGTGAAACCAGTTAATCTCAAAAATTTTTTTTTTGGGGAGTTTATCAATAGCTATAATGTTATTCAAATTATTTTATATTGGATAAGATATGATAGTTTGTATTTTTTTTTTGAGGAAATGGTACACTTATTTTAAGTTGTAGTATTGTATAGAGGAATTGTTTGGACGATTCTCTTATCCTTTTAATGTCTGCAGCATCTCTCATGATTTTCCATGTTATTGATATTAATGATTTGTGTCTTCTCCCTTTTTCTTCATTAGTCATGCTAAATGATTTAAACTTTGTTGATCTGTTCAAAGAGTCAGCTCTTTGTTGCATTGATTTTATCTATTTTCAATTTTATTGATTTCTAGTCTTTATTATTTTTTCTTTCTTCACATTTTGTATTTATTTTCCTCTTTCTAGGTTTTTGAGGTAGGGCTTCAGTTATTGATTTGAGATTTTTCTTGTATAATGCATACATTTGGTGCTATAAATTTCTCAGTGCCGTCCCAGCTGTGTCCCATTCAATTTTCTTTAGGCTTTCTCTTTGGTCCATGAACTATCCAAGCCTTTGAAGATGTTCCTGTTATCTTCCTGCTATTGACTTCAAGTCTGTATCCATTGCAGTTGAAAAATACATTTTTTAACAAACTTGTTAAAGCTCGTTTATGATTTAGGTTATAGTCTATTTGTTACATGTTACGTGGGCATTTGTAAAGAATGCATATTCTGCTATTTGCGGGTGAATTGTTCTATGAATGTGGGTTAGATGGTGTTGGCTGACAGTCCTGTTTATTTGTGGTATACCTGAGTTATTATGTACTCTTGCTGTCTTTTATATATTTATATTTGTTCTATTAACTGGTAAGAGAGGGGTGTTGAAATCTCCAACTATAATTGTGGACATGTCTATTATTCTTTTTAGTTCTGTCTAGCTTTTGCATTATATATATTCTTTTTTCCCCCAAGTTTATAATGATCTTATCTTAAATATTTTGGAACATTATGTCATTATTTTTGCTTCCATCATCAGACATCATGAAGAATAGAAGGAAAGTTTATTGTTCGTACTCATAGTTTTGCTTGCTGTGTTCTTTTAGCCTTTTTGACATTTTGAGATCTACATTTTATTGTCTCTTTTCCATTTTGAGAAAACTTTAGCCATTATTTTTAAGGTAAGGTCTGCTGTTGAAAAATTCACTTAGTTATTCTTCTGAGAATGTCTTAATTTCTTTTTCATTTCTGATAGACATCTTCATGGGCATAACACTCTGGGTTAAAAAATATTTTTGTTCAATACTTGAAAAACATTTTGTCCCTTACTTTTGGCCTCCATATTTGCTTATGAAAATGCCACTGTCATTTGAATTGTTTTCCTTATTAAGTAGTGTATCATCTCTCTTTTGTTGCTTTTAAGATTCTTTTTTTTGTGTTTATTTTTTGTAAATTTGATCCTGGTAAAAATCATATTCATTTATCTTTTGGGGGGTTTATTCCACTTCTTGAATCTATAGTTGAATGTCTTTTGGAAATTTGGAAAGTTCTCTTTGTTTCTCTAAGTACCTATTCAGTCCTGCTCACTTTTATTTATTCCCCTTTCTGAAACTCCCATGGCACAAATATTAGATTAGCTGTTACAGTATTTTTCTCCCGGTATTTTTTTCTCCTTATTGTTCACATTTGGTAATTCATATTCTATCTTCATTTCACGGATTCTTTCCTCTGTTCCCTGCATTCTGTTGTTGAACAAATCCAGTGAGGTTTTTTTTTTGTTTCAATTATTTTTCAGTTCTAAAATTTTTATTTGGTTCTACTTTATATATTTTATATCTTCTACTTTTCCTTTATCCAAGACAATTTTGTTCTTGTTTTAACAACTAGTTCACAAAGAACAGGCATAGCTTTTCCCCAAAGGCATAAATACACTGTCATAAAAGTATAATTGTACTGAATGTTAATTTAACAATCTCATAGTCCTTCAAGTAATATTTCTTACTATTTAATGAAAAAGTAATTATGCTACCTTTCTTCAAAGAAAGAAAGGAAGCAATGAGGAAAGGATATGGAATGCATGACTAGTCATTTTTTAAAAATTTTACTGAGGAGTTGTGTTGTTGTACAATCATAAATGCATAGGTAGTAACAATATGATATGTCCTGGATCCAAAATCACCCCACATCACCCATGCCTCAATCTCTTGATTCTTCTAAATTTTCCCCCATAACAGATCTCTCCCCCATATACATGTATATGTGTGTGTGTGTGTATGTGTGTGTGTGTGTGTGTGTGTGTGTGTGTGTATTTGTGCATTTTCCAAAATTAAATGATTGAATAAGTATTATTTGGCTTCTCTGGGGAGTAAAGAGTAAGTTACATTGTTGATTCCCCCCTAGATCCCTCCCTATTATTCTTCACCTTCTCCTCCCTCCCACCTCTTTCTTCTCCCCCTACATGTCTATGGCTCCCCTAGAATATGTGTTGCTTTGACTTCGGTGAGTCTAGTACATGAGCTTGACCATTCTCCTAAGCCTGGGTTTTGCTCTAGCCTCTACAAACCCTCTGGATTTGGCTAATTTCACTGAGCATAATTTCTTCTACTTTTTGAGAAGATTTTCTGTTTAGTTGCTGAGACTACTTTTTCATTTACATTGTTTATAATTGCTCATTTTTATGATGGGTGTTTTAAAATGCATGTCAGATAATTCCGATATCTCTAATATTTCTGTCTTGGAATCTATTGATGATCTTTTTTTTTTTTAATTCTACTTGAGTCTTTCTAGCTCTTGTTATGATGAGTGATCTGTGATTGAAATCTGGACTGTTAGGGTATTTTATTTTGAGACTCTAGGTCTCATCTCAACTTTATGATTTAACTGTTTGTTTTTCTGACACTGATTTGGCAGGGGTAGGGAGAGTTACTGCATTGCTATTTCCAGGTGGGGTTCAGGTTTCCCATTCAGTCTCTGTGATACCATAAGGTTGAATTTCAAACTCTTTGCAAGGTATCTATTGATGGTTCAGTTGCTTGGAGGGGTAGGAGCATCTCTGCTCCCAATGTGGCTGTCACTGATACCACCTTGTTGCCGGGTGGTGAGAATCCTAACTAGGCCTCTTCCAATGCCATATCAGCAAGATAGGGATGGACATCGTCTCCCTACTTGTTCCTAGATACCACCCTTCAAGGGTAGGAGGATTGGGAAACCTTGTTAGAGCCTGGTGAGGGTGAAGTCCAAACCTTCCATCCTTTGCTGCTGTGGGTGGGGGTGGAACCACCTTGCTGTCTGTGAGGTTTGAATGGAGTAGAGTGATTACTATCTCACAGTCTTCAATCTTGCTAGGCTATCCCTTCCTTTGTCCTTTAGCTAGAGAGAAAATGCTGTTGTGGGGGCTTATTTTGGTCTGTACTTATTGGTGTTTCTGGATATGGGCTTCTTCAGCTCCAGATGAGTGATGTATGAGGCAAAAGAAAAAAAAATCAGCCTATGCACCACCACGTCATTCCTCAGGTCCCCATATTCTTAACTGTCTTCCTTTTTTATCCCACTTTTTAGATAGTCATTTTTTTTAAAACATATAACATCCAGAGTTTTAAAAGTATATAATAGGGGAAAAAGTTACTCCACATTCACAGAAGTAGAAGTACTCTAACACGAAGGTTTTTTTTCCCAATATTTTTTTATTGATCATGAGCTTTTTAAAAAATGATAGTTGATCCCTGCATCTCCAAAAGATGTGCTTTCCTGTCTTGAATTAGTTTGGCCAGTTGCATCTAAATATCATCCTCAGTATGATAAAATATATCTTCCATTATAAAGATAAAGGGGCTTTCTATCCTACAGATGTCTTGGAAGCAAAAGCATCTTGAATTCCTTTGTGTGTGTGTGTGTGTGTGTGTGTGTGTGTTGAGAGAGAGAGAGAGTGAGTGAGAGAGAATTTTATGTTTTCATCAGGTTTTTGTTTTTCCTCCATTCAGTTGTGTATGTGGTGCTGGGGATCAAACCTGGGTTGTTGCACATGCCAGGCAAGTGCTCTGCCACTGAACCCCCTCTCCAGCTTCTCGAATTCCTTTTAATGCAAAGAGATAGGCCTAACATTACAACAACACAGTTGTCTTTGCACCAGCTATCTCAGTTTCCTCTAGAGTTTTCTCCAACAAGAAGTTATTTTAGGAGAGTGCACATAAATGTCATACAGTTTTGGTGATGTTATTTGCTATGGGTTTATTTGTGCTCAGAGAGTTAGTGTGTATCTTGTACCCATCTCCACATGTACTATTTTAAGAAAGTCATAGAACAACCCATCCTTTCCTATAGAGTTGCTTGTAAAGGCGCCTTTATTTTTGCCATTCTCCAAAATATGGAAGGTGTAAGGAGTATAGCATAAATGACTGAATCAGCTACAAGTCAGTTGCTGTGAACTGTGTATTAATCCCACTTTCAATACAGAATGGAAGATGTCCTATGGTTCATTTAGCCACCAAGTGGCATAAGCTGTTGTTCTGTTATTTTCAAGAATTATGAAGAATTATAAAACTGTATAAAATATATGCAATAAAATGCCAGGCTATCAAGTGAAGAAGATACTTTTATTAATTTAAAGGAAGCAATTTACAGAATGAACTGCAAACTTAATCTTCAGTTAAAAATACAATTGGGATATCTATTCTTATCCTATTCTTTCCAATCAATAATACACTGAACTTCTAAAAGATGCATTCTGAAAAACCTTTGCAAAGACAAAAACACTAACAGATTTGAAATAATATGAGCACTTCCAATTTCTGTTTAGTCACTTTCCTGTATTAGCTTGTAAGTGGGTCAGGCAGGCGAAGAACTTGGAAAGTGAAGGAGGAAAATGATGCTTTGGTCCAGTCCCAGACTCAAGACTTTCTGTGTTGTGATGGGAAAGCTCAGAGTGGGGTTATGGTCACTATGTGTTTACATAGAACTGTGTTTCCCTTGAAAGCCTGGAGCATCTCAGAATGCTAATTCAGATAACTCACCAGAGAGTGACCCTCAGAGCAGCAGTAAGTACACTGCAGGAATGACTAGATTTCTAAACTGTTTTCTTGAAGTCCTGATTGAGAGAAGAGGAAAAATGGTGAACTATCAAAGCAAAACTAAACATGATGTCTACTGAGGGGAGACAATAAGAGGACCGTGACTCAGGGAAGAATTGTGAGCACTGGGCTTCAGATTTGGTCAAGCAACTGCTGCAAAGCAGTGTGGGTAGGTGTCCAGATGGGCAGTAGGCTGTGCTCTGGCGAAGGATGGAGGGTGCCTACAATAGTCTCTGATGTTTCTATCCCACTCACTGCCACTAAGAAGACTCAAAGGCTGTCTCATTGGCTTTCTTATAGATCTGAGCTGGGACTAGGCAGTGTTTTTTGTGACATTAACTTTGAGCAATTGCATTTGTTTTAACATAAACATTCTAGCTAGTGACTGGGAACTTTGACTTCAATCTGATTGGAAACCAAACCCTGGCACTACAAACTTGAGTTTGTTTGCTTGTTAATTTACGAAGTCCTTTTTCCTCATTTTTCAAAGGAGAGAGAATGATGTTTATGTTCTAGGGTTTTGTGATCATTAAATGTGATAATGTGCTGAAGAGCTTGGCACATACTGAGATTAATAATAATCACTGATAAACATTCATCATCATCAGTATTAACTTATTTTTGGGAAGTAAATTTTTCTATAGCTGGTTTCAATTGTGATAGTTACTCAGAAGCAAGCTTCAGACAGGAATACAATTTGATAATTTGTTGAGTAACAGTATATTTTATTAGGTCCATGTACATGATGTTATATTAGTTCTGTCTGCACCTTGATAAAATCCTATTTAATAATGGGCTAAGCTCCTGGATACATGCTCCCTAGATGAGAGCTGTGCTAGAATTTGACTCTTGAGTAGCAAAACTTCATCTATTGGGGAAACTTCCTGCCAAATCATCGAAATTTTAAAAGATAGTAATTTCAGCAAACAGAGGATATAAAAGAGGTGTTCTTAGTTTTGGAGGCAAGGCCAAGTGTAGGTGGGAAATGAGTGATTGGCAGAAGTAGCTGCTGAAAATGTTTAATGAATGCTATGGTTTGGATCTTGATTGTCCCCCTACAGAGACACCATGTGTTGAAGCTTTAGTTCCCAGCCTGTGACACCATTGGGAGATGACAAAACCTTAGATGGGTAGGGGCTAGAAGGGTGGGTCAGTGGTTGGAGTGCTTGCCTGGCATGGGCAAGGACTTGGGCTTGAACCCCAGCATCAGATACACAACTAAGTGTTGGAATAGCAAAGACCAGATGAAAAAATAAGTAAAATTGATTCTCTCTCTCTTTAAAAACAAACAAGCAAACAAACAAAACTTTAGATGGGGCCTAGTGCAAGAAAGTTAGGTCATTGGGAGCATGCCCTTGAAGGACCCCCCAGCCCTTTCCTGTCTCTTTCTTTGCTTCCCATCAGCCACAATAAATAGGCCTTCTCTGTTGTGTACTCTGACCAAGATGTACTGTGCCACCACAGGCTAAAAGCAATAGGGCCCAGCAGCCATGACTAAAATTGTTAAAATTCTGAGTCACAATAAACCTTTCCTAATTAAGTCAATTATCTCAGGTATTTTGTCACAATGATGGAAAATTGACTGACATAACAAATTTCCTCCATATTTTCCCCTTCCAGTCAAATGCTAACTGAAATTCATCATCTAGACTTTCAGCATTTCACTGTGGTAGGGAGTTGGATGGAACCAAGGATTTTGCCTTTCTCCTCTTCAGGCTAGAGTTGGCTATGAGTAAGACTGAAGGAGGGGGTCCTCCTCTTCAGGTCTGAGAACCCCAAGGGTTCAATCATTAGATTCTGCCAGAACTTTGTGGAGGCCTCTCAACTAAAAAGGCTCTCCTGTATGCCCATTGGCACACCCTCAGTATATCCCAAGAGTTGAAAAAATTGGTATGAGGAAACTGGCATCTTTCAGCTCTTTGGGGCTTGTTCTTTCTTTCTTTGCCCTCAGAGTCTTCCCTTCCCTCCCCAGCATGGTCAGCAGTAAGATCACCTAGGTTTTTCTATCCAAGCTGCCGCAGGCCAGGCACAGAAGTGCTTAGCAGTGCTTGGAGCACACACTGTAAAGGAATTTGGGGATATGCTAATGAGGAAGCCCATAACTAGAAGCTGGAAGATTCACAATCAAATTGCAATAAATCTACGGAGACTCCTTAAAGAACAAGACACACAGGAAAAGCATGATTGCTGGAAAAACTGCTTTGCAAATGAGTGGTATGGCTGCTGAATCTCTGAAAAGACAGCAGAAGTACTAACCCAACCACATATTAGTCAGCCCAAATGACTGGCCAGTGAATGATAGTGCCTCGTGTGCAGTCTCTCTCAGAAGAGTTTCTGGAAGGATTCGTGTTTGAAAGGGGATGTGGCAGGTAAATAAAATGTTCCCACTTGCTTTTCACTCTTCCTTTCAACCAACGGCCCCTGCTCCATTCCCCAACCTGTATTCGCCCATTTGCTTCGCCTGTTCCAACAGTCTTGAACGGAACACAGCTGCTAAATGACATATGATTCTATCACAACTTCATCTGACAAAACCAAATTAGTATATCAGTGAATGTCATTTCTGTATCATGACAGTATGATTTACAAGTTAAGGATTTGAAATAAAAGGAACATAAAAAGGTAAATAATTGTGAATACATTCACATGGATGATTTAAAGATACCTACTTATGCCCATTTAGTTGGGTTCTCTGAAGCTTGGGATATATGTTATAATACTAGATGAAACTGCAAAGTAACATTTCTCCTCATGAAAACTCACAGGCCTGTGATTGTACCGCAGAGCATTTCTCTCATTACTTTTAAGATAACAAAGTTTATTTTTCCTCATTTAGTCTCAAATTGGTGAGGCATAGCAGAACAAGACAGTATGTTTTACTAGGTTAAATTCTGAACTCGGTGAGACACTTAAGCTTTGTAAATGAAGAACAAGTAACTTTTCTTTTTCTTCTGATTGCAGAGTGTTGCTTAACTCTTTGATTCCTGGTGGGAACAGATAGCAGTGTTCCAACTTAAGAGCTGGCACGATTTTTTTCAAGACCCCTCTTTCTATTTGTCTTCAGGCCTAGTTCCTAAGACTTGAATGGACATCAGGATTCCATGGTGGGTAACACAAAATCATTGAATCTGAAAGTGGAAAGGGTATCAACATATTATGTTTCTTAGAAGGCTGTGGCTTGCTCAAGGGCCCATAAGTGGGAGTTGAATTGAAGGTCAAGGATTTGCAGATTTCAGCTTGATAATCTTTCTGGTTATAAATCTGAAATGAAGGAACAGAGGAGGAGGAGCCTATACAAGTGGGTTACAAGGTTAGACTAAACAAAAAATTCCTTTGTGACTTCTCTGGCTTGGATTGAAAGAACTTTAGTTTGAGAAGTGGTTATGAGGTGGGCTACTCACGGCGAAACTCCGCTTTGTCTGGAGGTCACTTGGCCTTGTACTGGAATGTTCAGCTCTCCTACAACAATGCTCATCATTCAGACTTTTTCAGGCAGTACAAATTTTGGGCTTCTATCAAGAAGAGATAGTGTTTCAAAGTCATACCAACCCTTGGCTCCAAGAGTTACTAGCTTTGTGACTTCAGGTAAACTGCGAAACTTCTCTGTTTCATAAATTATAATTTTAGTGAGTTTGCAAATGTAAAGTGAGTAGGAGACTACTGTCACATATTGAAAGCTCATTAAATATTGACTCTTATTGTTACATTTGGATGGTCTGGCTTTCAAAAGATCCATTCATTCAGAACTGAAAAAGGGCTTAGAATCTTCTAGTCCAAAAATCCCTATTTTACAGATAAGAAAACTGAGGCTCAGAGAAAGGAAGTGACTTCTGACCTGACGTATTGCAGACCTAATTTGTCTCCTCATTGCTGGTTTGGGTGTTTTCTGTTTGTTTTACAATTCCAGACTCTTTTTCTGGATAAGCCTTTGTGCTTCTGAATAGAAGATGAAATCTGACCATGTCTCACCTGCACTGCCACCACCAGGGCCTAAACTTCAAGCCACCACTATCTCTCACTGCAGTAACCTACTAACTAGTTTCCCTGCTTTGATTCTTGCCCAATTTAATCTACTCTCAACTTGTATCTGTGTGTGTGAGAGAGAGAGTGCGTGTGTGCATTTTACAATGCACCAAGTCCTTGCTCACATCCTCTCTTACTCCTATTGCTGTTTTTTGCACATGCCAGGCATACTTGATCTCAGGGGTTTGCATTTGCTGTTTCCTCTTTTGGAATGGCCGTCCCCAGATAGCTCCCTCATTTGGCCTCTTCCATTTTCCTATCATGCTTCCTCCCCCATGGGATTTATTCCTTTATCACATATTCTATATTTCACTTTCGATGCGTTATTGCCTACTTTACTAGGATGCAAACGCTGCGGCAGCACTGCTCTTACACGGCTGTGTCTCCAATGTCTAGGACAGAGTCTGATGTGGGAGAGGGGCCCAGAAAATGTTTGATGAACACATGAATGAGCAATGCGGAATCTGTGGGATATTTAAACGGGTGTGCTTCCTAGGGCACTTCTGTTGCAGAATCAAACGAAGTGTGATGTCCTTAATTAAATATGCTATGGCATGGGAATTTGCAACACAAGAAAATGTACTGATGTATCCCTTTTCCCTTTTCTTTTTACATAAATTGCCTAATTTTGTATGTACATAGCTAAACCAACATGAATATATCTTTTTTGAGTTAATTAGTACAAAGGAAATACTCTGCAAAACCAAACCAAAATAATCACCACTTTACTTTAATTCTGGTGGATCAAGAAAAAAAAATGACAGTTTCACTCCTCTTTCTGAGTTCTTAGAGAAACTTCAGAGAAGACAAAAAAAAAAAAAGTTTAGACAGGAGGTCAGCGCTCATGAATCAGATTTCATCTTGATAGTTTTTTTGTAGACCTATAACAAAGTGGAGCCCAGAAAACTGCATGAGGTAATGGGGATTCTGACAGACCCTTTCACTATGTGGAACCAGGAGCTTCTGCTATAATTCTGCTGCTTCAGATGAAAATTCCAAGTGTTTTCCATTAGGTATAACAGCTGTTTCTATTACAGATAACAGATCTCAGAGGTGGTGATGTTGATGTCAACTTCTAGTGAGATCAGAACACAGTGTAGCTTGTACAATTAGTTTTTTTTTAATTATTTTTTTCCCCTGCACACGCAAATTAACTCTGTAGCAGTAAAAGGAAATTACTTACTTGCTACCGGAATTGTCTGAAAGTGATACGATCATCCTTTGTAGAGTCACATTAACCAAATTAAAAGCCCTTGGGAAAAATTTGGCACCCTATTCCTTCCCATTCACATCTTCCTAAAGACCTCTCAGGAGCTTCCATTTAGAAAGCTGTGATCATTACCAGGGCTTTTAATTTGGAAAGATTGGCTGCTCACCAGTTAGTCTTCCTAGACACCCAGTGGTTGGGTGCAGTGGTTGTGTTGTGTCACAGTCTTTGAGGCTGAGGATGCCTTGACTCCTGCTTGTTTGAAGGGATTTCTTCCAGCCTGAGTCACATAATCATTCTGCTACTGTATATTTTCTCCAAGATGGTTGCCATTATTTCATTCTCCTACTGAACGCACCTGTCACAGCTCTGAATTGAGGCTGGCTTGTGGCTGCTTTGTTTAACAGAATATGGTGGAAGTTGCTGTGCCAGTTCTGAGATCAGCCTGTAGAGGACTGATATTTCTACTTCCTATCTCTGGAAATAGTTCCTTCTGGAAGCCAGCTGCAATGCTGTTTGAAGCCTTATTCATAGGGAGAGGCCAAATTTAGGCCTTCTGGTCAACTTCCTCAGCTGGTAAGTGTCAACTATCAGCTATGTGAGCCAGCCATCTTGGAGCAGAGACCATTCTAACACTCACAGGACTCCAACCTACACACAGAAACCACTGGATGGAACTGCCCGAGAGTAACTCCAAGAACCACCCAGCAGAGTTCTGTCAACAAAAATGTCTCAGAATATTAAACTGTTGCTTTAAACCACTACTTTTAGGGTTTCAGTTAGCTTTTATGTTGCTGTGACTAAAATATCTGACAAGAACAACTTAGAGCAGGAAAAGTTTACTTGGGGGTTCACATTTTTAGAAGTTTCAGTCCAAAGATCGCTGACTCCACCATTTGGAGCCCAAGGTAAGGCAGCACATATGGGGGAAGGGTAGAGCAAAGGAGGAACGCTGCTCAGCTCAAGATGTGATCCAGGAGAGAGAGAGATAAAGACTGAGATAGATAGATACAGGAGGCTGCAGGAAAGATACAGGGCCTGTCCCCCCAACCTCCTTGAGCCATACCTCATCTGCCTACAGTTACCAATCCAGTCCATTCATACTATGATGGACTGGTCTTCAGGTTACAGCTCTCATAATCCAATCATTTCACCTCCAAACATTCTTTCATTAACACAGGAGCTTTTGGAGGACACATATCCAAACCGTAACAGGGTGGTTTGTTACACAGCAATCAATAAATAAATTAGGGACAAAGTAAGAAGCCACAGGCTAAGCATTCCTATGAATATGAACATCAAAAACACTAGCTTAGCATGAGGTGGAATAAGTAATTGTCTGGAGGATGTAGTTAGATGTCAGATGCTCTTCTACCTTTCTGTCTGGTCCCTAGAATTTAATAATTGGACTGTTGTTCTGTTATCCCTTGGATTTGTAAAAATACAAATATTTACTACACAAATACAAATATTCTAGTAGGGATAATGCTCTAAATTAGACTATATCAAACTTATTGTGTATAGGGCCAGTCAGTAAATATGTCAGACTTTGTGATCTGTAACAGTGATTGTGGCAAGTAGTCAACTTAGCTAAGTTGACAGATAATACATAAATGATTGGCGTGGTTGTATGCAATAAACTTTACTGGAAAAAAAATAGGTAGTGTGTTGGATTTGACTTGCAGATTGTTGTTTGCTGACCCCAATTAATTTCATTTTTAAATAATTTTAAATTTGATTTACATTTTTAATAAGGAAATTGTATTTTATTCTTTATTAGTGCATTATAATTATACACAATAGTAGGATTCACTGATACGTATTCATACATGCAAATGATATAACAATATAGTTTGGTCAATATTGTTCCCCAGTATTTCCCCATTTCCTCCTCTTCCTCCCCTGCCTGGTCTGGTCCATTTCTTCTACTGGCTTCCTTTCCATTTTCATGAGATCCTCAGATCCCCACCTCCATTTACCCCTTTTTCTCTCTAGCTTCCACATATGAGAGAAAACATTTCACCTTTAACCTTTTGAGTTTGACTTATTTTGCTTAACTTAATGCTCTCAAGTTCCATTCATTTTACTGCAAATGACATAATTTCATTCTTCTTTGTGATGGAATAAAACTCCATTGTGTATATATGCCACATTTTCTTTATCCATTCATCCATTAATGGACACCTAGGCTGGTTCCATAATGTGTCTATTGTGCGGCTATAAACATGGGTATGCATGTATCACTAAGTATGATGACGTTAATTCTTTAGGATAAATACTGAGGAGTGGTACAGCTAGGTCCTATGGTGGTTCCATTCCTAGTCTTTGAGGGACCTTCATATTGATTTCCATGAAGGTTCTACTAATTTGCATTCCCACCAACAGTGTAAAAGTGTTCCTTTTCCCCATGTCCTCTCCAGCATTTATTATTATTCGTGTTCTTGATGACTGCCATTCTGACTGGTTTGAGATGAAATCTCAGCATAGTTTTGATTTGCATTTCCCTAATTGCTAAAGATGTTAAACTTTTTTCATTCATTTGTTGGTCATTTATATTTATTCTTTTGAGAAGTGTCTGCTTAGTTCATTTGCCCATTTATTGACTGGGTTGTTTGGAATTTTGGTGGTAAGGTTTTTTGAGTTCTTTGTACATTCTGGATATTGATCCTCTGTTGGAAGAGTAGTTCGGGAAGATTTTCCCCAATTGTGTGGTTCTCTCTTCATGTTCTTAATTGTTTCCTTTACTATGCAGAAGCTTTAACTTGATGCCGTCCCATTTACTAATCTTTGGTATTATTTCCAGAACTTTAGGAGTCTGACTGAGGAAGTCCTTGCCTGTGCCTCTATGTTGAAGTGTTGACCCTACCTTTTCTTCTAGCAGTTGATAAGTTTCTGGTCTAATTCCTAGGTCTTTGCTCCATTGAGTTGACTTTTGTGTGGTGTGAGAGCTAGGGATCTAGTTGCTGACCCCCTTTTAAACATTATTTATATGGTCAACAGAAACATCTGCTTACAGTGCTTGTCAGTCTCAGCACTGGGTTTGGTTGACCTTTAGCTCAATCACTCTTGCTAGTCCTTCTTAGTCCCCTTTGTAGGTTTCTCTTAAGTTTGAAATGTGCTCTTCAGAGCTCTGTTCTTTCTTTACTTTGTACACTCTTTCTCAGTGATATCACCCACTCAAATGATTTCACTTAACACCAATTGGCCAATGACTAAGAAATCTCTGTCTCCATTCAGTCTTTCATTTTCTTTTCTCTTTCAGTCTTTTATCTAGAACTTCAGGCTCTCATACTTCCCCTTGGATATCTTGCCAGCACCTCAGGTTCAATGGCTTTTTGTGCCAATTATTAACTCAACTGCATGTCCACCCTTCTGTGGTCTGCTGGACCTCTGCAAACCCCAGTTTTGCTTTGCTGACTGTTAGTTTCTGGCATAGGGGGAACCAGAGGAGGAAGAAAGGACTGTCCCCTTCTTCTCCTCTGCTTCCTATCACTTTGTCTGCTTGGGGATTGCTGCAAGCATCTCTTCAGCAAACCTTCAGTCCAGAAATACACATTGTTTTGTGTAGTAGCAGTGGACTGTAGTTTCCCCCAAAGTTGCAGAATTACCTCTGTGACCACTCCCCTCCCTGTCACTCCCCATCAGCACCAGTGGGTTAGACCTCCTTGGAGGTGTAGGTTCTAGTCATTCAGGACATCTCCTTTGAGCTGAGCTCCTTTGAGCTCAGGAGCAGCTGAGCAGGACCTTCTAGCAGAGGAATGAGTTTGGGTTCATCCGGGTCCCTACTCCAAGTTTCTTTTCTATTCTTTCTTTCTTTTTTTGTACTAAGGATTGAACCCAGGGGTGCTTAAGCACCGAGCCACATCCCCAGCCTGTTTAATTTTTATTTTGAGACAGGGTCTCACTAAGTTGCTTAGGCTGGCTTTGAATTTGTGATCCTGCCTCAGACTCCTGAGTGCCTGGGATTACAGGCATGTGCCACCATGCCTGACCCTGCTGCAAGTTTCTAAGCTGTAGCTTTCCCAGTCTCTTCTCTGGTTCCCTAGCCCTAAGGGATGGTGGTTGCTTTCTTTAATTGCTTCCTCCATGAAAACTTACTGTTGTACTTTGCTTTTGCAGTTATCTAATTAATAATTTCATAGGCAGTTAACCATTCTTCATATTAAATTCTCAAATACTTGGTGTGGTTTCTGTCTCCTGACTGGACTCTAAAGGAATTTGTGTTCTCAGTCAAAAGCTGTACCCATGACACCATGACAATTTCCTTCCTTAGTAAATGACATTAACAAACCTCTCCCTACCCCCGGCCTAACCTAATCAAGTGTCTAGACAGCCTTCCTTTATTTAAAATTTTTAAAAAGAGAGACGGATAGTGAGAGAGAGAGAGAGAGAGAGAGAATCAATTTTATTTAGTTTTTCATGTTGTTGCTCTGACACTCAGTTGTGTACGTGGTGCTGGAGTTTGAACTCGGGTCCTCGTGCCTGCCAGGCAAGCACCATAACCACTGAGCCACTGCTCATCCTTCCTAACTTTGACTATTCTCTCAACTCCTGTGTCCCTTCAGTGAATAAGGCCTACCAGCTTTGTCTTCCTGAATATTTCTCGTTAATGTCTGTTTCTCTCCTCTATGCCCACCACCCTAGATCAAACCACCACCATGCCTCTCCTGGATGACCATCAGCTCTTAACAACTCTCCTCCACACATTTCTGTAGTCCTTAAACCTGTTATTACCACACCTCCACAGATGTCCTCAAAACATTTTCTAGATAAATATACTTGGAAACATTCTACATCGTTAGTTCAAATTGTAAGACCTGTGATGTGACTTCTGTTGCCCGTGTGCTTCCTTTTGAAATATCTTCTTTAGTCTTTTGTCAGCTTTGTGATATGCCACACTTTCTTTGCGGTCTCGGTGCAAACTGTTCCCAGGGGAAATCTCACCCTTCACCTGGGTGACTACCAGACATCCTTGAAATAGGGTATAAATATTACATTCTCAGAGATGGCTTTTCTGATCTCCCAGACCAGGCTGTTCTCTTGCTGTCTGTTTTCACAGGTCACTGAATGTCTCCTATTTTCTGAAGTATTCAGTCAACTTATAAGTAAGTAGCTGTGTGGATGCATGGCCCATCTGCATGGGCAGGGGCCATATCTGTCTTTCCCAGGCCAATATCCTTAACACTTAGTGCTTTCCAGCACAGTAGATAGTCAACAAGTATTTGCCCTTCTAAGTTGACATCAGAAGGTGCATGCTTCCTCAGAGGCACTAGAGATCCTCAGGGCTGGCGGTTCCTCTTGAGCTAGAGGCTTCTTTGCGCTGCTCCTTCCATATCTCCTGACACCTTTCTCCCTTTGTGGGTTCTGACAGTGACGGGAGGAGACTGAATGGGGAGCAGATTGTCAGAATTTATCAGCTGGGGCTAGCCGGAGACCCAACACTATGGACTCTCATGTTCTAAGAGGGTCCTGCACTGCTCTCCCAAGTACCTGGGGCTTGGTGCATCTCAGTGCTGCATTTGAGCTCCAGTGGCCAATGAGGGATTTGCCCTCCACTTCCAACCACCGGCATGTTACTCACCATCAAAGACATCAGTGTGCTGGCTTTTTTTTTTTTTTTTTTGTCATTCATTGAAATTATTAGCCATTATTTCTCAAATGACAAAACTGGGGGAAACAGTTGGGGAATGGATTAAAACACTGACGAAAAGCCTTTACCAAATTTTCATACCCAATTTTGGAGAAGCAGACAATTTCAATAGAATATGAAAATGAGAAGCATCATGAAGGCACACGTTCAGTCTGTTGGAAAGGCAGCTGACCTGAGGGAGCAGATTAAATAAATCCATATTTGATTTGGGTTGGACTCCAGGGAGAGGGCTGCGTTTACTTAAAAAAGAAAACAGAATATAAACTAAAGAACTCTCCTTGTTCCTTTCTTTTTATCTTCTAAACAGATATGACCCAAGATGGACATTTTCCTTGAGAATAACAGATCTTTTTCCTTCAGCTCAAAGTTTTACCTTTTGGATTGTATTCCACACACGTTCTTTATCGCTTCTTCTTCCTTCAAGGGTGTCCATAGCATCTGCCATTAGTGACTGCAGCTGTGGCACCAAGATAAAAATTATCAGTGTGGAATTCACACAGAAATAACTTCTCTAAATACACAGATTAAAACCTAATTAAAAAATCATTTGTACGCTGATGATTTTATTACTCATCCTTCCCACCACGAACACTGCCACCTCATCTTTGCTTCAGTCATTACTGAGTATTATTGCAGATATAAAATATTGAAACAATGGCAAGATTCTTCCTGAAAATTTGTAGAAAACATATAGGTTTTAATGTAGTGAATGTTGATGTTTTGTTAAAAACAGATCTGGGTTGTAAAGAATAAAGGCGGTAGTTAATTCTCTCAGGAAACGGCATGTAGTACAGGAATGCATTCCAGTCTTTTCTCCCGAGGCTAATGGATCATAATTCTAGGCATCATGCAAAAGCTCACCAGAGGACAATGCTAAAATTATGCTGTTTTATTGCCTCTTAAAGAATCTAGCTCATTTAAGTTC
This sequence comes from Aplodontia rufa, assembly GCA_004027875.1. Taxonomy (NCBI): domain Eukaryota; kingdom Metazoa; phylum Chordata; class Mammalia; order Rodentia; family Aplodontiidae; genus Aplodontia; species Aplodontia rufa. The sequence continues at coordinate 516 of PVKS010013361.1, read as the reverse complement.
TTTTATTATTCTTTGTTAAAATTTCGAAATAACCAAGTGTTTTTTTTTTCTTTTTTCTCTTTTTTTGGACGCCAAAGGCAAGTTTTCAGTATGCCACACTTTGCCCATTCTAGTTGAAAACAGTCCTATACACACGATGCGTATGTGGCTACAAAGGAAAGCCTGCATCAAACCATGTGACAGCCACAGCTTAGAAAAAAGCTCTACAAAGAAGAGTAGGTGCCACTTCAGTTTGCTGCGGCATCACAAAGTACGAACCCTTCGATGATCTCGCTGCACTTTGGATACTGCAGAGCTTAAGCTCGAGGACAGAGAGTTGAGTCACTGAGTATCTTCCGTTGAGCTCACTGTTGATACAGCGCCACACGAGGTATTACTAGGATTTGTTTTCTAGGTTAACCAGTACTTGGAAGTTGGAAAGTAAAATCTATTACTTAAAATGATGACATCTTTCAAGACACATAATTTCCAAATATCTGGCTTGCACATACACATCCGTATATGCCTAATCCCCCC
>PVKS010013360.1:0-51033 GCA_004027875.1 Aplodontia rufa | reverse complement strand
TTTTTTTTTTGTTTTTTTTTTTTCTTTTCTGGGTTAATGCTCTTCACTTTTCCTTTGGGGTCAAAGAACTAGCAGGAGGCAATTCCTGCCCGTTCAGGGAAAATCATCCTACCGTGGGAATCCCGGAGCCGATGCGTAGCCTGTGCTGACTCTCAGGAGCTTCACGGGGTCAGTGTCCCTGGGATAACCGCCATCTTCTTCTCTCCCCAGAGTTGGCTCTTTGAAAAAATAAATAAGATCGACAGATCCCTTGCCAACCTCACCAAAAAGAATGAAATGAAGCAAATCAACAAAATCAAAGATGAAAATGGAGATGTCACCACAGACTCAACCAAAATCCAGAAGATTATCAGAACTTATTTTGAAAATTTATACTCTGCCAAGTTTGATAACCTGGAAGATATGGACAGATACTTGGCCATGTATGACACCCCCAGATTAACACCGGAAGTCATTGAAAATCTAAACCAACCTATCTCAGGTACTGAAATCAAAGCAGCAATCAAAGGCCTTCCAAAAAAGAAAAGCCCTGGACCTGATGGATTCATGGACAAATTCTACCAAATTTTTACAGAAGAATTAACACCAATCCTCTATAAACTTTTCCATGAAATTGAAAGTGTCAGAGCACTACCAAACACTTTTTCATGAAGCAACTATAACAATGATACCAAAATCCAACAAAGACACATCAAGAAAAGAAAATTACAAACTAATTTCCCTGAAGAACATAGATGCAAAATATCCTTAGTAATCCAAAAGTACATTAAAAAACTAATACATCAAGATCATGTGGGCTTCATTCCAGGAAAAAAGGGCTGGTTCAACATTCACAAATCAATAAATGTATTTCATCACTTAAATAGAATTAAAAATAAAAATCATATAATCATCTCAATTGACACTGAAAAGGCCTTGATAAAATTCAACACCCTTTAATGCTCAAAACTGTGGAGAGGATAGGGATCAAGGGAAGATATTTTATCTATGTTAGATCCATTTATGACAGACTCATAACCAACATTATGCTCAATGGAGAAAAACTGAAAGCATTTCCACTCAATTCAGGAACAAGACTAGGTTGTTCACTTTCACCACTCTTTTTCAATATAGTCTTTGAAACCCTTGTCAAAGCTATCAGACAAGAGAAGGAAATCAAAGGAATTTGAATAGGAAAAGAGGAAGTCAAGTTGTCTCTATTTGCTATTGACATGATCCTCTACTTTGAAGACCCTATAAGCTCGACCAGAAGACTTCTAGAGCTTATAAACGATTTCAGCAAAGTGGCTGGCTTTAAGATCAACACCAATAAATCATTAGCTTTCCTGTACTCCAGCAATAAATCCACTGAAGAAGATATCAGGAAATCTGTAAAGGAACTATACAATGAAAGCTTTCTAACTTAAAAAAAGAAATTGCAGACGATCTGAGTAGATGGAAAAACATTCCTTGTTCATGGTTAGGTAGAGTAAATATCATCAAAATGGCCACTCTACCTAAGGCCCTATACCGATTTAATGCAATCTCCATCAAGATAACAATGTCATTCTTTATAAATATATTAAAAGCAATACTCAAATTCATACGGAATTACAGAAGACCCAGAATAGACAAAACATTGTGCAGCAAGAAGGAGGAAGCAGGTGGTATCTCAATTCCTCACCTGAAATTATACTATCAGGCTATTGTAACAAAAACAGCATGTTATTGGTATCAAAACAGAATTAGAGACCAATGGAATAGACTAGAGGATTCTGAGATGAACCCTCAAACCTTTAACTATCTGATATTTGATAAAGATAGGCAAAAGCATAGTGTGGAAGAATGATAGCCTGTTGAACAAATGGTGTTGAAAAATTAGACAGCCATATGTAGACAACTGAAATGGGATCCTTACCTTTTTACCTTGTACAAAAATTAAGTCAAAATGGTTCAAAAATCTTTTGCACAGCTAAAATTTTAGTCAATAGTCTCAAGAGAGAACGTACAGAATGGGTGAAAATTTTTGCCTGCTACACCTTGGACCAAGGGCTAATATCCAGAATATAAAAAGAACTAAAAAACTAAACACCAAAATTACAAATAAACCAATTAATAAATGGGTTATGGAACTAAAAAGAAACTTCTCAATGAAGGAAGTCCAGAAAGCCCATAAATATATGAGAAAATGCTTTACATCACTAGCAATAAGGGAAACAAAAATCAAAACTTCACTGAGATTCCACCTCACTCCAGTCAGAGTGGCAAGAATGAAGAATACAAACAATAATAGATGCGGGATAGGATGTGGGAAAAGAGGAACACTGTTACATTGCTGGTGGGACTGCAAACTGGTACAGCCACTCTGAAAAGAAGTGTGGAGGCTCCTTAAATAATTAGGGCTGGAATCAGCTTTTGACCCTGCTGTCTCACTCCTGGGTAACTTCCCAAAAGAGCTAGTATTGACATATTATAGATATAGCTTCTTCAGTGCTTATAGCAGCTCAATTTACTATAGCTAAATTATAGAACCAACCCAGATGCCCCTCACTTGATAAGTGGATTCAAAAACTTTGGTACATATATACAATGGAATACTACTTAGCTATTAGAGAAAATGATATTATGGCATTTGCAGCCAAATGGATGGAGATGGAAAAATTTATGCTAAGTGAAGTATCTCAAACTCAGAGACCCAAGGGCCAAATATTTTCTCTAATTTGTGGAAGCTAGAATACAACAGGAAACAATATGATAGATGGCTAAGCTAACAATTACCTCAACATGTATGAATTTTTACACGATCATGGGGAACCTTGCCTAGGATGCTGGGTGACGTAGGCAGATGGATAGGAAGGTGGGGGGAAAGGGAATAGGAAGGATATCAAGGAGACTGGAGGGAGGTAGTATGGGGTAATCTAATCAGAGGGGAACTTCCGACTTCCATGTGAAGTCCAATTAACTTGGGGTTTAAGTAGTGGGAAACATGGAACCATGAGGAATCTAAGGGTGGAAAACATGTAATGGCACCAGCCTTGGCTTATTCTGTCATTATACATTTGTTCTTGATTATCCATGTTTAACAAATAAACTAAAATAAAAAAACCGAAAAGGAGAAATTGCAAAAATAAGCCTCAACTGAAACAACACTGAGCAAAGTTAAATTATTAGAACCTCAGAGAATGAGGAATTTTGTGATTTTCTTGCCATATGTTAAATATAATTAACCTAAATTAATTTTCTATGTAAAAAACTGATGATAATAATGGACTTTGTGGCTTAATGCAGCTAAAAATATTCTTTTTCATCACACAAATTCAAAAGTGGGTGTGGTTGATCAGTAGCAGGAAGGAGAAAGGACAGTGGGTTTGGCCAAAGACAAAGATTCAGAAAGATATAGGCTGACAAACTCTGTCATCTAAAACCTTTGAATTTCAAGATTGTCTATCTCCATCCAGACTCCAAGACCACGTAGAAAGAAGTTAGAGAAGCAATATTCATGTCTTCATTGCTTTTATGGAGAGTAGAGTTATTTCTTAATGTTTACAGTTTGTTACTAAGGAATTTCATCCTGGTTGGGCTGTCAGTTGGGTGAAACAACTCTATACTGTGGAAAGGGACCAAGATTATTTTTATTGAAAAGAACTTCATAAGTATATTTTTAACCTTTAAGCAAATAAGAAACATATCAAAGACAATGTGTTAAAGGTGAATATAATTTACGTATGCTTGTCTAGTTAGGTTTAAATCATAAGCAAAGATACAAAAATTGTGATAGGGCTGGTGATCTAGCAAAGAGAAACAGTGTAAATAATTTAACCCAAGCCTTAAAACATAGGATAGACTAGCTTATGGAATCATAAAACGCAGCACTGGTATTCGTAAATTCCTTTTCATTAAGCAAATGTAGCAATGATCCTCAAGAGAAGAGATTTTTATAGTCCTGAGCTATCCTTGTTATTCTCCCTATTGATTTGTAACTGTTGTGTGATGAAGTACGCATTACAAAAAGCTGATTAAACTGCCAAATCTGTGGGGAAACAAGGTGTTCAGTGCTTCCTATGGCATGATGAAGATATATGCTATTACATGAGTATTAAGTTGGTCCCAGGTCAATAACATAAATCAAAGAATAAAATGACAAAATTCTGCCTTTCTAAAAAAAGAACTAAAAATATAGCTCACAACTAATTTGTGAAGTTGTAATGTGCAAAATACGCTTAAGATTTCAAATTTCTTGTAGTGCTTATTTGCATGAAATTAAACACATACATCATCATGAAAAATATTTCCTAGTAGACTGTAAATTTTAGAGAAAGGAATTAAAGTCAATGCATTTTATATTTGTGCTCCTCTATCTCAGGTTCAATTATTTCCCAAAAAGAATTTATGTTTCCTGTCCAACAGACATTGATCAGCCTTTTAATATACTTTGGTAAGTTTTTGAAAATGATGACTCTTCAAAACAATAAACTAGACAGCTCTTATTTGTCTAATTGTCTCAGTGACAGACTTAATAGTCCATTCCATAATATAAGAAGAAATGTAGAGATGTGATATAAATCTTTCCCCATATCAATGCTATGATCAACAGCCTATCTTAAATGAGAAAGCAGGGAAAGAAAGAGTTGTTACATTGCCAGAAGAGAATCAGCTATACATTTGAAAGTCATTTTTTTGGGGGAATGCAACAGGAAAGCTTACCAGGGACACAACACCAACTTAGCAGCCAGTTAATCTTAATGTGAATTTATGCCAGTCTTATAAATCAGTAAAATAAAGCTGTATTTATAATTACTTTGTTACATATATGACATTTAATGAAATATATTTTATGTAAGATGATGTATTTATTTTTGCATATAAATATACATGTGCTATATATATTTATAATTTTTCAAAGAGGAAGACCATAACATAAACTAGTGAATTATTTTTAAGAAAAATTACTCCATGCAATAAAAAATAAAAATATAAGGGCTGGAGCAATGGCTCTGTGGTTATGGCGCTTGCCTGCCATGTGCAAGTATACAGGTTAGAACCCCAGCACCACGTACACAAAGAAGTGTCCAAGCAATGAAAGCCAAATGAAAAACTATTTAGTTTTTAAATTTTTTTAAAGAGAGAAGGAGAGTGAGTAACAGGGAGAGAGAATCAATTTTTATTTAGTTTTTCAGATGGCCTCTGTTGCTCTGACATTTACCTGTGTATGTGGGTGCTGGGGTTTAAACCCGTGTACTCGTGCACACCGGGCAAGCAGCCCACACCAGCCTCCAGTTTTTTAATTTTATTTAAAATAAATTCTCTCTTTCTCTGTCTCCCACTATCCCTCTCTCTTTAATTTTTTTTAAATGAAAATATAAATCTTGTATGGTGACTCTTGTCTGTAATCCTAGGAAATCTGGAGGCTGAAGGAAGAAGATCACAAATTCAAAGGCAGCTTTAGCAACTTTGCAGGGCCATGAGCAACTTATAAAAACCCTATCTCAAAATAAAATAAAATGGACTGGGGATGTAGCTCAGTGGTAGAGTGCCCCTGGGTTCAATATCCGCAACAGGAAAAAAAAAATCAAATGTAAGATAATGAGGTATGAGCCGCCCCCCCCAGTGGGGGCGGAGTCAAGAAGCCTGCGAACTCATCCCCATTGTCTGTGCTTTAAATATAGCGTTGTTGGCATCTTGAAACCTCAGTCCTAATTTGCTCTGTGGTTTTGGAGAGCAGTGACTTAAGGAGAAGCCAGGGTAATTTTGTTTTTCTCCTGCCCCAGCTGGGACGCGGGCTCCCGGGCTGCTCTCCCTTGCTGGCATTCCGCCTGGGTCTGGGGGCGGAGTCTGACACTCCATGAACACAGCGGGGCGGAAAACCTGCAGAGGTTTAAAGAAAGCAATTTTGCAAAGTCACTTCCAGTGCCTATTCTTTGCCTGGAGGTGAGATCACTGTCTGGAAGTTGCCTGCAGACAAGCACGGAGAAGCAGGTCATGCTGCAGAAGCAGGTGCGGGAGCTAGGCGAACGTCTGCAAGGCAGGCTCATAAAACTGCACCTGGAGCCACCAACAGACCAGAGACTAAATCGGGAGGAGGAGGCTTTGGTCAGGCCTGGAAGCAGGTGCAGGAGTGGTGAAGGCAGAGGAGCTGAGCATCCATCTTTGAATCCCCTGGGAGGATTTCACTTGCCCTGACAGACCAGGACTAACCCGTGGTTTAGGTCTGCAAGGCAGGCTCGTAAAACTGCACCTGGAGTCCACCACAGTCCACACGCTGAATCAGGAGGAGAAGGCTTGGATTAAGCCCTCAACCCTCTTCACATAAGGGTTGTGGGTAGAGGTGTAAAGAGGAACATTGATCAGCACTAAACAACTCCACCATGGACAAAAGGACTTCCCCCCTTCAAGACAGGTATCCCCCAGCTCTAGAGTCACAGGAGTCAATTTCGGCAATCACCAGCAGACGGAGCTGTGAAAGCATTAGACTTCTGTCTTTTAGATCCCCTGAAAGCCCCAACGGAAAGAAACCCATCTTTTCATACCCAGACAGATCTCCTCGAAAAAGAACCAGAGACACTCTTACTGACTATACTTCCAAGTTTTTACACTTAAGAAAAAATTTTTTGTTGTTTAATTTGGTTTTGTTTGTTTACTGATGTTGTTGCAGGCATGTTCTAAATGTGTACTAATGCAATAACTGGTTGAGTTTACAGGTTCTTCAATATATATAAACAATAGTTTTTTTGTTTCCCTGCCCTGTTAAATTTGGAGGGTAGTTTTCTGCCCACTCTTCCTTTTTCTTTTTTTTAGATATTTTATTTTTTTAAATTTTTTATTTTATTTTATTATTATTACTTTTTAAATTTCTTTTTTCTTCTTTTGCGGGGGAGACAATAATAGTATTTATTCCTGCTTTGGATAGCCTGTTTTTTAGGTTTCTTTCTCTTTTTCTTTTTCCCTATTTATTGTCTCTCACTTTCCTTCTTATCCATCATGTCTATCCTTGTCCTCATTCTTGAGAAGAAGGATTCTGATCAGTCCATATAATATTGGAAATATATTATGCCAGGGATAACTTCTTCCCTTAAATGAGCACCCAAATCTTAGTAATAATTCTGTTACCCTTCCTATATCAGGCAACAGCTATCCTAGCTTCTCTTTGGACCTGTACTTTCATTTCTACTATTTTCTTTTTTCCTTTATTTTAAATTTAGTAATTTTTTAAAATTTTCTTTTCTTTCCAAATATTTTCCTTTTAGCAATTTATTTCCCTTTCTTCAGCAAATTCTTTACCTCCACCACTTGCTCACTGTCCATAATTGGTCCATATAATCTCCTCTCTAAATCCCACCAGCATTACCCTCCCTCTCTGACTCCCAATTAGGTAACTCTCTACAACCCCCCACTATTAAGGCTGCATAACGATTATTGCTGATACTGTTATTCTGAATAACACTTACTTGCTCTTGGAGTCTGACACATGTGATAGTTAATTACTAGTGTCGCCAAAAATATTGGAAATCACTAACTCTAGTTGCATAGGATGAATTAAAAAATCAATTATAGTATGTTCTGAATAACTAATTTACTACTGTTTATTGAAAGCTTTGGTTGTACATATCGATATTTTGCTACTAACGCATGAGGTATTGGAAATCAGTAAGGGTAACAAACAGTTCATAGTAAAGGGGGCATTCTTTGGAAATCAACTTTTCTGACAAAATCCCATCCCAAGTAAGGGTTTGGACAGATTTCCCAATCCATCAGCTTAGTCCTTAAGGCTAGTGATAGAGAAAAAGAACCACCAAGTCCTGTATTGCTTCCACAAAGAGTTCACTGGTCAAATAAGAGAGAAGAATCTCCTCAGACATGAGAAATCAAAATCGAAGAGGTTCACACCAATCCCAAAACTCCCCTAGTAAGGGGGCTATGGCCAGGGACCGGGATGAAAATCAAGAACAATATATCAATGAACTGATAATAAAAAGTAACAACAACTTAAAAGAAGAGATAATAAAGGGAATGACTGAGAAAACTCAGGAGTTGAAAGACTCGATAATTAAAGCAATAGATTATCTCAAAAAGGAAGTTACAGACCTCAAATCTGTAGTCAATGACATGAGAGGGACCATGCAAGAATTCAGTAATAGACTAACTTCAGTAGAAAATAGAACCTCTGCTATTGAAGAAAGAACTTCTGATAATGAAGACAGGTTGATCAAGCTAGAGCTCACTGACAACAACAACAAAAAAAAAAAATTAAGAGATCATGACCAGTATTTCAAGAATGTCTGGGATGAAATGAGAAGGAACAACCTGAGAGTAATTGGAATACCGGAAGAAATTGAGAAACACCAATGGTATGAGGAATATTCTCAAAGAGATCATGAAAGAAAACTTTTCCCACATAAAAATAGAATCTGACATGCTCATCCAGGAAGCTAACAGGACACCCAACCAATAGGCATAATCAAAAGAGAAACTCACCAAGACATATCATATTCAAAATGTACAACAGAGACATCAAGGAAATTATATTAAAAGCAAAGCAAAGGAGAAACACCAAATCACATTCAGAGGCGAGCCAATAAGAATTGTCTGTGACTTTTCAACCCAAACGCTGGAAGCAAGAAGGTCTTGGAATGATATCTTTCAATGTCTAAATAAATGACCACAACATGCAGCCTAGAATTCTATACCCAGCAAAGTTCAGCTTTAAATTTGATGGAGAAATAAAAACTTTCCATGACAAAACAAAACTGGCAGAATTTGTCAACAGAAAACCTGCCCTACAAAGAATTCTCAGGGAAATACTCCAGACAGAAGAACATGCAATTTATACCCAAAACCCACAAACTGAAGAAATTCAGTCTAAGTATCACTCAGCAAGAACTAACCAAGGCAATCACAGAACTAGCTAAATAATTTAAGACACAATGTCTACGATTCAATTACACATTTCTATCTTAACACTGTATGTGAATGGTCTAACTGCACCACTCAAAAGATACAGACTTGCAGACTGGATCAAAAAACAAATCCAACCATATGCTGCTTACAAGAAACTCACCTCACAGGCAATGACATCCACAGATTGAGGGTGAAAGGTTGGAAAAAAATTTACCATGTATGCGGTGCAAGAAAACAAGCTGGTGTTGCTATACTTATATCTGACAAAGTAAATTTCAAACATAAATCAATCAGAAAAGATAAGAAGGCCACTATTTAGTACTAAAAGGAACCCTTCAAGAGGAAGAAATAACCACAGTTAATATTTACTCTCCAAACAACAGTGCACCCTACTATGTGAATAAATTACTCCATGACATCAAACCACTCATGGATCTCAACACCTTAATACTGGGAGACTTCAACACTCCATTGTCACCATTGGACAGATCATCAAAATAAAAAATCAATAAAGAAATCACCAGCCTGAATAACTCCATAAATCAAATGGACTTAATAGACATATATAGAATTTTCCATCCCAAGTTAGCAGAATATGCCTTCTTCTTTGCAGCACATGGATTCTTTTCCAAAATAGATCATATTTTGGTTCATAAAGATAATCTCAGCAAATATAAAAAAGTAGAAATTATCCCGTGTGTCCTTTCAGATCACAATGCTATGAGCCTAGTGATCAACAGGAATAATCATAACAGAAAGCACACATATTCATTGGGATTAAATAATACTCTATTAAATGAAGAATGGATCCAAGCGGACATGAGAGAAGTGATCCAAAAATTCTTAGAAGAGAATGAAAATGAAGACACAACATATCGAAAACTCTGGGACAGAATGAAAGCTTTCCTAAGGGGAAAATTTGTAGCACTGAGTGCCCACATTAAAAATGAAGAGAGATTCCAAATAAGCTGATGCTTCATTTCAAAGCCCTTCAAAAGGAAGAAGAATCAAACCCCAAAGCCAACAGAAGACAGGAAATAGTCAAGATCAGAGCTGAAATCAATGAAATTGAGAACAAAAAAACAATAAAAAGAATTGATGGAACAAAGTGCTGGTACTTTGAAAAAATAAACAAGATATATAGGTCCCTAGCAAACCTAACCAAAAGAAGGAGGGAAATGAAGCAAATCAATAAAATCTCCAATACGGGAGTGATCACCATTGAAATTAATTGTAGAAATACAATGAAATACAATGAATTATAAGATCATATTTTGAAATTCTGTACTCTTCAAAATTTGATAATTTGGAAGAAATGGATAAATTTCTTTACACATACAACATCCCTATATTGAATCAAGAGGATATTGAACTCCTAAATAGCCCAATCACAGGCACTGAAATCCATATTGAAATTAAAAGTCTTCCAAAGAAGAAAAGCCCAGGACCTGATGGCTTCTCCATCAGGTGATTTTTACCACACTTTTGAGGAGTAACTAACACCTCTCCTTATAAATTTATTTCAAGAAATTGAAAGGGAGGGAATGCTCCCATCCACTTTTTATGAAGCAACCATAACTCTGATACCAAAACCTGACAAGGATACATCAAAAAAGGAAAACTACAGACCAATATCTCTGATGAACTTGGATGCAAAAATCCTCAACAAAGTACTAGCAAACCATATTCAAAAACTTATTAAGGAAATAATCCATCATGACCAAGTGGGCTTTATCCCAGGAATGCAGGGCTGGTTCAACATATGCAAAACAATTAACGTAATCCACCACTTAAACAGAATCAAGGACAAAAACCATATGATCATCTCATTGGATACAGAAAAGGCCTTTGATAAAATTCAGCACCCTTTTATGTTCAAAACTCTAGAAAGGATGGGGTTCAAAGGACCATTTCTGAACTTCGTCAAGGCTATATATGCTAAACCCTCAGCTAGCATAATACTAAATGGAGAAAAGCTGAAAGCATTTCCACTAAAGTCGGGAACAAGACAAGGATGTCTGCTCTCACCTCTTTTATTCAATATTGTTCTTGAGACCCTAGCAGGAGCAATTAGGCAAGAGAAAGAAATCAAAGGGATAATAATAGGAAGAGAGGAAGTCAAACTCTCTCTATTTGCTGATGACAGGATCCTGTATCTGGAAGATCCAAAAAACTCCATCAGTAAACTGCTTGAACTCATAAATAGATTTAGCAAAGTGGCAGGATAGAAGATCAATACACATAAATCAATAGCTTTCCTATACACTAATAATAACAGGACTGAAGAAGAAGTCAGGAAATCAGTCCCTTTCAAAATAGCTTCGAAAAAAATAAAATACTTGGGAATTAACCTTACAAGGGAAATAAAAGCTCTCTTCAACAAAAACTATCGGTCATTGAAGAATGAAATCCAAGATAACTGAAGAAGATGGAAAGATGTGCCATGCTCTTGTTTAGGAAGATTTAATATAATAAAAATGGCCATTCTACTGAAAGCTTTATATAGATTTAACGCTATCCCTATAAAGATACCTATGTCGTTCTTTAAAGACATAGAAAAAGCAATTCTCAAGTTTATCTGGAACAAGAAGAAACCTAGAATTGCCAAAACACTACTAAACAAGAAAGATGAAACAGGTGGTTTTGCCATACCAGATTTAAAAACTATACTACAGAGCTGTAGTAACAAAGACAGCATGGTCCTGGTATCAAGATAGGAAAGAAGACCAATGGAATAGAATAGAAGACCCTGAAACAAACCCTCAAATATTTAGATATCTGATTTTTGACAAAGGTGGACAAAATATTACATGGAGAAGTGACAGCCTCTTCAACAAATGGTGCTGGTCAAACTGGACAGCCACTTGCAGAAAGTTGAAATTAGACCTATATCTTTCTCCTTGCACGAGAATCAAATCAAAATGGATCAAGGAGCTAGGAATTAAACCAGCTACCTTGCAACTGATGGAAGACAAATTAGGTCCAACACTTCAGCATTTGGGAGTAGGCAAAGACTTTCTCAACATGTCTCCTAAAGTGAAGGAAGTAAAGTAAAAAAATCAGTGAGTGGAATTCCATTAAGCTAAAAAGCTTTTACACTGCCACGGAAATAATCAAAAGAGTCAAGAGGTTTCCTATGAAAATGGAAAGAATCATGGACTATGATTCCTCAGACAGGGGACTCATATCCAGAATCTAAAAAATCCTCAAAAACCTCAACTACAAAAACTCAAACAACCCAATCAATAAATGGGCCAAAGAGCTAAATAGATACTTCTCAACAGAAGACATTGATCAAGCCAATGAATACATGAGAAAGTGCTCTAAATCACTAGTAATCAGAGAAATGCAAATGAAAACTACATTAAGATATCACCTCAAGCCAGTCAGAATAGCAAAAATGAAGAAAATTAACAATAATAGATGCTGGAGGGGCTGTGGAGAGACAGGCACACTAACACACTGTTGGTGGAGCTGCAGACTGGTACAGCCCCTTTGGAAAGCAGTGTGGAGAATCCTCAAAAAATTAGGGATGAGACCACCATATGATCCAACTATTTCACCCCTGGGTCTCTTTCCAGAGGATTTAGAATCAGCACATTATAGTGACACGGCAATATCTATGTTCATAGCAGCTCAATTTACAATAGCTAAATCATGGAAATAACCCAGATGTACCTCACTGGATGAATGGATCCAAAAGCTGTGGTACATATATACCATGGAATTTTACACAGCAATTAGAAACAATGATATTGCAGCCTTTGAAGGTAAATGGATGGCTATGAAAGAAATTATGCTGAGTGAAATCTGAATAACCCAGAAAACCAAGGGTCGAATATCTTCACTCATTTGTGGAGGCTGGAACTAGACCCTGGCCATTAAGAGAAGTGGTCTAATATCAGGTGTTAAATCCAGATATCATGTAATGTTACACAACCTAATACTTTTCTTAGAGATGTTGTGGGAAGGGGAAGGGAGGGATAAGGGTGGGTAATTGGGGGGGCACTCTTGGGGGAAAATCTAATTTTCAGAATCTATATACATTATATATTACTTTGTTAAAATTTGTATGATTGTTCAACAAATAAATTTCTCAATTAAAAATGATAATGAGGTATGTTTAATAAACTACATCTATGATTATCAGGTATATTTCTATTTCAATATTATTCAGAAGCTTTAAATAAAAGTTATATTCCTCTGAAATTTGTGGGAGGCTATCTCAACTGTCTCATCCATTAGGTAACCAAGTTCTGATTTGCCAAAACATCTTTTTTCCCCCTTAATAATGTTATTCTTTCTTCCATGACCACATGACCACATAGATTTGCACTTAGGAACCCCATCCTTGCCCTCCCACATGTAAGAATTGACCTCTGGGTTTATTTCTTTAGTTTCTCCAGGAATTGTTCCAGTTTTCAATTATTTCCAGTCATGCATAGTATGGCAATGTCTTGTTCAACAATGAACCACTCATATGAAGGTAGTTCCTTAGATTATATTGTCTTTTATTTTCCTAGTTGTTTCAGCTTGTGTTGATATACTCTGTGTTAGGTATGATAATGAAGTAAACTAAGATGCATTTCTGAGAACACATTGCTGTCACTAAGCAATGCATGACTATAATTAAGGTAAAGAAAGTTTTAATGCTGTAGGAGTAAAGAATCTTAGAGTCATTGTCTTATAACAAGAAGATGTAATTTCAGAAATTCTCACTTTACATTGTAATACACAGCTTCATTCAGATCCCACTTTGCTTACTGAGGAAAAAGGCAGATCTATGAAAGGTTAACATTCTCTCCTCCAAAATTATTACTTGTAACAATTCAGAGCAGTAGAGGTGGCATCTATATCCAATTAAAGAATGTTCCGTAGGATCCAGATAGCATTTATTTTGGTTCACAGTTTCAAAGGATTGATTTCCTGGTTGCATATTTCAAGCCAGAAACATCCTGGCCAAAGGGCATTGCAGAGGAAAGCTGCTCAGAACCTGGCAGCTAAGAAGGAGATGAGAAAGACAGAACAAAAGAAAGTAACCAAAGATATTCTTGTCCAGTTCATGTTCCACAGACCTACTTCTTCCAACTATGCCCTACTTCCCAGTACTCCATTCAGCCATCAATGGATTAATCCGCAGATGAAGTCAGAGCCCTCATGACCCTGTCACTTTCCCAATATCCCACCTCTGCTTACAGAGGCTTTGAGAGAGAATTCAAATCCAAATAATGGCATATAGGATAGGGAATTAGAACAAGGTCTTCTTTGAGAAACCATTATTCAGAGGCAAAACTTTGAGGCAATAAAAATGACATAGAAATATGAGGCTAAATAGTTGTTATTATCATTCTATAATAAGGCAGTCACACACTGCCTTTGCTGTCAAAGTCCAGTGCTCCTGAAAAATAAACATTGAAGAAATCATGAAGTCTTCTTTTTTCATTTTTTCACATAGAGGAACAATATATATAGTGCTTATATTTCCAACGTATATTTTATCTAAAAATTTTTATTAAACAAACTTTTAGGTGAAATTTGGGATTTCAATTTTTAGAGTTACTTCTAAGTATAAAAGTAAATAAGAAAAATAATCATGGAGATTTAATAAAACAAAGTTAAAATGAGTAATAGTATTTCTTGAGAAAGCACTGGTAACATTTGTCTAATTATCTGTTTCTCCCTCTTTTCCTGTCCACAAACATTTTGCTTTAAAAAAAGTAGATATAAAAATAGCTAACAAAGATTCAGTACTAAAAACATAGCAGACCTCCCAAGGAACATAACAAAGCTGCTATTAAGTATTTGGAATTTATTATCATAATTATCATTTAACATTCTATGGACCATGGTGAAGTAGTACAATTGAATAAACTGAGTCACTGGGTTATGAATTTTTACTTACTGAGTTATAATAACTTTCAAAATGTACAGTAATTTCCAATCATATGAAGAGTCTAGTTTTCACTTGCTTTTTCTTTTTTGTATGTTCATTTTGCTGGTGCTAAGGATTAAAGTCAGGGATTTGTGTATGCTACATAAACAAACATTACCACTGAGCTATATCCACAGATTCAGTTCCTTTTTGATGACTCATTCAATTATAGTTATAGAATATAACACAGAAAAATTCCATGTAATGACTAAGTATTTCCTTGTTTTGTACTGTGCTTTTTATCTAATATTTCATTTCATAGTTATACAACCTAGATACTAGAATATTCTTCTAGTTTATTTACAATCTTAAGTGCCCAACTGCTATATTACTGCTACTCAGTCACACATGCACACATACACACACACACAAACACACACACAGTGGGGGAGGGATAGAGAGTTTTTTTTAAAAAGAGACAGGGAGAGGATGTGAGAAAGAGTATTAACTTTATTTAGTTTTTCATCTGGTTTTCATTGCTCTGACATTAAGTTTTATATGTAGTGCTGGGGTTTGAACCCAGGTCCTCATGCATGCCAGGCAAGCACAATACTGCTGAGCTACTGCTCCAGCCCCAATAATATATATTTTTTAAAAAAGCTTTCCAGACGACTCCTCTACACCTTGAAATTGTGGAACTTTTGAGTATATTCTAATCCCAAAAATTTATGTTGATTTGTCTTACTCTTCAATTCTTTGTAATCAGAAAACTTCTTGCCTAGTTTTTCTCCTGCTCAGAATTGTTCTATTTAATGTCATTAGGACAAAATTGAAATATTTTAGATCAACATATCCAACAAGTGAGTCAAATTTATGTTCTCCCAAGTAGGTGTTCCATTAATCAGGGACAAAATTACTTCATAGTTTATAGATGTCTGCACATATTTTGCTAGTGGTCCTTCTGAAGGAATGTACAATTGAAGTAATATTGTGAGATTCTTATTTTGTTTTCCAATTGTTTGCTGTTAATATATAGAAATGTGTTTGATAACCTTGTTATCCATAATCATGCTAAATTTCCTAATGTTGGATTTCTGAAATATCCCTTCATATACAATATTCATATTTTTATTCTTTTCAGATACCCAGTGTTAGTGCCAAGAACATTAGAATTTAATAGAAATGATGATGATTGTATCCTTGTCATGTGCCTAATTTTATTGGGAAAATTTTTTTTGCCATTAAATAGACTATTAGCTATAGAGGATATTTTTGGAGATTCTCTATGTGAAACAATATAGTTTGTTTTAAATTTAAACTTTACTGATCACTTAGTTATCTTAAACAAGTATTGAATTTATCAAATGCTTTATGTTTATATCTTAAAATTATTGCATTTTTCATTTTTAATAAATTTATGTGACGGCTTTCTTGAATTTTCATTTGTAGACCAACTTCACATTCATGAAATAAAATTTATATTTTCATCATCTATGAATATTTTAAGTATCACTTTTATTTGGAAATTGGATTATTTTGTTTAGGTTTTTGTACAAGCATTTATGAGAGATATTGGCCTTTAATTGATTTTGTAAATAAAGTTTATTTCAGAATCAGAGAATGATGTGGAAGGTCCTTGTGATATTAGCCTTTGGAAGACTAATGTTAGATTGGTATAATTCCAATCTTAGATGCTATGAAGAATTCCTTCCAAACCATCTAAGCTTTTAAGAATGTATGCATATATATATACGTAGGATTTTAAATATAGTTCCAAGTTCTTTAATAATCTCTCAATCTCTCAGATTATGTATTTATTCTAATGACAATCCTGGGGAATTATGTAGTTTAAGATTTTGTCCATGATTTCAAAATTTTAACTTTTGATGTAAATTAGTCCAAGTATACTTTTCTCTGTAAGACTGGAGTTCATGCTCTGTTGTTCATCCTGATATTGGTAACCTGTTTATTTTTATTGATAAGACATGTTGAGAGTTTATCAATACAAATGAAAATTTCAAGAAAAGAAATTCTGAATCTATTTTACATTGTTTATTTTATTACTTTTACTTTTACCTTTATTTTTTCCTTTACTCTTTATCATTGGGGTTAATTTGCCATTTTCTTTACCTAGCAAACTTCTTGAACTTAAAATCAGTAATATATCTTCTTCTATTCTAAAATTCTAGCACATGCTTCACAGACAGACCACATGTTTTACATGCACCCAATAAATTATTTTAAAGTTATTGTTAATCATTCTGAATTCTAAGTCAACATTTGTTCTTTATTATCTGCTATACTATTTTTTTCTCTTGTTTCTCAGTCGCTTGTTTGTATTTCTACCACGTCTCATAAATTTTGAGCACATGCTAGATATTGGGTATTAAAATTTGTGGAGACTAATCTATCTTATTCTTGGCAGATAAAATGCCAGCAGATCCCTTTAATTCTGTCATACTGGGTTTGAGACTTGAGTAAGGCTAGTATATTTTAGTTTTACACTTATATTATGGCTTCTTTAAGTATCTGTGACTACATATTAAATTGTGCCAAAACTCACTGGTTTTAAACAAAAACAGTTATTACTCACAGTTCCTACTGCTTTTCAGGACCTTCTGAATCAGAGTGTCTCAGGCTGAAATTGAGGCATCAGCCAGGAAGCAGTCCTCTCAATGCTTCTCTGAGGGCCTGAGGGATGCTTACTCATGGGATGGCTGGCAGAATTCACCTCCTAGATTCCCAGGCTCAATATCTTATTGGTATCAGCTGGAGCCCAGACTGAATTCTTTGCCTCAAGGACCTCTCAACAGTAGCTCACACATGGTATAAATACCATCCTGTATAATATAGTTTACTAGAGCAGTCTACCACTGGGGAGTGAACTTTATTATAAGGCTGTTCCCCTCTATTGTCTTAAATGAGTATCAGAGATGATTTCTGAAATATTTATCCCTTTGGGAGCTTGAATTCACTTCCCCTCTCTCTGGGACTGCACAGCTATTGAAATCATTCTTCTATACTTCAGCCTCCTGATTGCTGTTTTCTGCTTTGTTTCTTGGAATACATGTCCTGTGCATGCCTTCAAAATTCCTTCATTCTTGAAATTTTGCTCTTCATGTCTGGCAATTTGGCCAGCCCTGAGCATTATACATTTTGTCACTTTGATGCTTCCATTTTGTGTGGGCAGAATTTTCCTCAACCACAGTTTTGATGAAACCATTTAAGAAAAATGAGAGACAAATTTGAACTAATCTTATAAGATTTCTTTCTTTCAGTGCTCATAGTTCCCAAGACCTTCTTGTTTGAGCTGCTATTTTATTCCTTATAAGAATCTATGTATACATATATGTGTGTGTGTGTATGTATGTGTATATATAGATTATGATGTATTTTAAGAATATATATATATATACATATACATATAGATACACATATTTGGTAATTTTTGCAGGAAGTTTCATTAGATATTGTACATGTTATTAAACTATATGTTACTGTTATTCCCTGGTATGTTTATAAGTAATATAGGAGGATTGTTTTTATGGAAAAAAACTATATTTTTGTACATTTAGAGATGCTTATTTCTGATTTGTAAATAAGGGAACTTATGTTTTATTTCAGAGACTCTCAATTTATGTACCTAGCATGAACCTTAAATACAAACTTTTATTATTTGCATTATAACATTTTTAAGGCCAATAAATTAGTTTAAATGTATTTTTCAATGAAGAATGTTGCCTGGTATGGTAGAGATTTGGCGGCCCTTCTCTAAACTCAATTTCTCTTCTTTTTGAGCACATTTCTCAGGCTCTGGTCTGAGTCTGACTGTGACTGAGTGCCAATCAATAAAGCCCAGTAATCACCAAAAGCTAGAGGAGACATGGAAAGAAATTGCCCCTAGAGTCTATTTAGGGAATATTGCCTATCAACATGTTTATTTCTGACCACCAGAACTGTTGGAGAATAAAGGTCCTTTTTATTTTTAATCTGCTTTAGCAAACTGGAAGCATTGATGCTATTTCCCAAAGCCTCTAAAAGGAAAATTTTAGGATGATTAATCTCTTTAAAATATTTATATCATTTTAAATAAATTCAGTGAGAACATTTCTCTCCATGGAATTTATGGTAAAGTCAGGGAAAATGTTCAGAAAAATTGCAGACTTATTTACAAAAGTACTAACATATTATGTAGTCCACAATGTATTTATATTTTTTCTTTTTTGTGTTTTGCTTCTAGTCCTCTTTATTCATACACTGCAAGCAAGTATGAAGTGCCCTTTATACATGTCAAATAAAGTTACCACTAATGTAGAACAAAAAAATATACAGTTCATATGATAAAAGCAAAAAACATTAAAACATATCTGTTTAAGGATGAACAAATTCATCTTTATTAGAATATTCAGATGCTCCCAGACTCATGATGTGGTAACAGGTTACATCTTGATGAACTAAAGTATTTTAAGTCTAAAATGTTTTCAATATAACTAATAAATCAAATATGGCTTAGCCTATCCCACCTTTAATATGCTCAGAACACTTACATTAGCCTACAATTGGGCAAAATAATCTAACATAAATCTATTTCATTTAAAAATATTAAATATATAACATCATTTATTAAATGCCTTTATCCAAACTAACGACACAGAACACTCTAGGGTATCAATTGTTTACCGAGTGTTGGCATGTAATAGAGAACAGTGGCTCAATACTTTTGTATTTAGACAAAGGGTCCTACTGCATATTGCTAGCCAGATAAGCATCAAAATTCTACATATAATTTCTACTGACTGTGTGTCACTGTCACATTATTGTAAAATCAAAAAACCGTAAGTGAAGCCATGGAAATTTGAGACTGCCTTAAAAAAAAAAAGCAAGAAGTGCTGAAATGTAATTCTCCTAGTATCTTAGGGTCTAATTTTCTTATTTTCTATTTTTAGTTTTTCTATTTCATTGTCCTAAGACAAGATATAAAAAATTTTGGCAGAAGAGTTTGCATCCTTTTTAGTTGAATATACTGTTTCCATGTTTTTGTTTCTGTTTAGAATGAACTTGACTGAGTCAGTTTATTCATGCTCATACTTTAGAAGCACAAGGGACTCCTCAAAAAAATATTTATTTCAAACCACTGACACATGTGCTTTTGTGCTCAGGTTTCTATAGCCAATTACATATATAATGTACATTTGGGTAAGTAATACCCACAGGAGAACAGCCAGGCTTCATGCTTGATTTTTTTCCCTGAAATTCACAAGGGTAAAACTATAGAAGATTACAGTTTTATTTCTTAGAATTATTGCTTAGAATATTTTCTTGGAAGCCATATAGATTAATTATTGTACAATATTTAGGAATAATATGCATGAATAGAAACAATATTCTCCCAATATTTGAGTTTGGTGATCCTCTGAAATTCCACCAAATGCCATTTACATTTGTTGGCAGAAAATATATTAGTGTAAAGTAATCCAAATCGATGAATCAAAAGCTTTTGCAAAGTAAATTTTGTATGGGTTAATAATTTTTTTATTCTGTATTTTTTCCTGATTAAACACATTTTAATCTGACCAGTTGGCCTCTACAGACACCAGATCCTGCAAAAGAGAAGATAAGTCTTGTTACAAGATGTCCAAAAGGATAACCAAGCTGGCATCATAAGTAAGAAATTCAAGAAAAGCTCAGGAGATAAATTCAAATTGTAGGGTTTTGTCCTACATGTTTTTATTTACTTTCGTGAATAATGCAATTAATTGGAGCTCCAGGGTTCATAATATACTTTTCTTTCTTTCAAATATTCATCTATTCACACATTTGGTATCTAACTATGTTAGCCTTCCATTACTATAAAAAAATCAACTTATGAGAAAAAATGACTTATTTTGGCCCACAGTTTGGGAGGCTTTAGTCCATGCAGTTGGCTCTGTTAATTTGAGCCTGTGATAAAACAGCACAGTGTGGTAGAAACATGTGGTGGAGCAAAGCTGCTTACCTCATGGTAAACCATGGAGCAAAATAGAGAAAGAGGTTGAGGACCATTCCAAATCCAATGTATACCAATAAAATAGCACTTCTTTGATCAAGCACACAGAAAACAGAGTAGACAGACAAAAGTTCGTGCTAACAACATTTCCCTAAATTTCACTTTTGACTTTGTCTGAACCCTTAATTTACAAAGTTCCTTAAAGTCCTTTAGAATGGCTGAATAAGGCTGACATAATCACATATGCAGTTACATATGCATGCATGCAATCAAGTGTGTAGAAATTTAAGAGGCAATAATGTATAAAGAAATGAATATGGGGGCTGGAGCGGTGGCTCAGTGGTTACTGTGCTTGCCTGTCATGTGCAAGTACATGGGTTCAAAGCCCAGCACCCATGTAAACAACTAAGTGTCAGAGCAATGAAAGCCATGTGAACTCAATAAAAATTGCTTCTCTCTGTCTCTTTCTCTCTCTGTCTCTCTCTATCTATCTATCTCACCATCCTTCTCTCAAAAATAAAAAAAAAGAATATGGATAATTTAAAAGAACACAAAATGCCCCAAGCTCTCATATTAATCAGAGGTTGCAGAGAGTGCCCCTGGACATTTCTAGACGACTGTATACCTTTTGATATGAAGTCATCATTCCACTATTAACATTTTTACAACTCACACCACCTTGGTCACTGTATACCTTATTTCATCACAAATCAACTCTTATCCTGAACATCTGCACAGATGGCTTTATAGCAGAGCGAATGTAAGTAATAATGAACCATTACATGACTCAAAATAGAAGCAAAGAGGAATTTGAATTTACTCACCATAAGGAAATAATTAAAGTTTAAGGTGATTGATAGGCTGATGAACCTGAGTTAATTATTACCCAATGCATACACAAGTCAAAACATCACATTGTACCTTGTAAATATGTGCAAATAGCATGTCAATAAATTAAAAAGAAAAATACAGAAGAAGGGCTTCCATAGAAACTGAAAGCATATAGAAATACAGCCCACATCAGGAACTCAGACAAAGAAAAAACAAAAAAAAGGAAAGACTGCATCGGCCTTGTTGTTTCTCTCCACTATCCAGTCTCCCACTATAACTCCCATTGGCCAGAGCAAGTGATCAAGGGAGCTGGGGGTATGTTGCAGAGGTTTTCTCCTTGCAATTCAGAGTAGAGTAGAGGAAATGGAAAAAATGGTTTAAGAGCAATTCTGAAAATGGCCAAGCAACCCAGCATCTGTTGTGATTTGAAGCAGGCCTTTATGATTTCTATTTTCTGTTTTCGAATATCTTTACCCAACCTTGTTATTGCTTCTCCAATAAAATCAGAGAAACACATATTCCTTCTGTTGTGCATTTCTCTTGTTCTATATTTAACAGTGTAGTAAAATGTTTGCTGAATGTGTCTTTTACTAGTGGCTGAATGTTTGCTGTTTCTAAATACAAGTTTGGGCTTTATAAATTCCATATAACCAACAAGCATATATATTGAGCTTTTTCCCAAAATAACTACACTTAAGTCTGAGATAAGCAAATGTGATTATATTGACCTTTTATTTCATAATGCCTGCTAGGAGCAGAGATTGTTCTCTTTCCATAATGAAAATTTTTTACTTTTTCATTTACCTCTATTTCACAATAATTAAAATTTTAAATTTATTTGTCTCTTATCCATCCTTATGTTATATTTTAGGAACACATCCAATCCACAACTATGAAAGTGTTATATTTTGAATGTATTGCCCCAAAGTCATATGTTGAAAAAATCATCAATATGATAGGTTGAGAATTTCTAAATAATATGAAATTCAAAATTCTCTAATATCTTTAATTTTTTGAGCTTTGACATGATGCCTAAAGTGGAAAATTCCACCACCAACCTCATGTAATAGAGAGAAGTCATAATGTAATTGCAGTAAAAATATTGCATAAAATTGTATTCTGCTATATGTGAATCATTTCTTTCAGGTATATATAAAATATAAAGTATTCTATGTTTATACTTGGATCCTATTTCTAAAATATCTTATGAAGTACATGCAAATATTTTAAAATAATAAAAAAATCCCAAGTCTAAGACACATTTGTTCTCAAGCATTTCCATAAGCGCTTTCCAATCTATGAAATTAAAAGGCAGATACTTTAGGAAGCTATTAAGTAATGAGAGGAGGAGCTCACATGGACATAGACAGAGTAAGTTTGCCCCCTTCTCTGTCCACCATGTGGTGACATAGGGTTTCTGCCCTCTGGAGATGTTCTAACAAGATGCCCTTCTGGAAAAAAAGAGCAGCTCTCTCCAGACACTGAACCTGTCAGCACTGTGATCATGGACTTTCTGGCCAACAGAACCATGAGGAAATAAATTTCTGTTCTTTATATATTATCCACTCTCTGTTATTTTGTTAACAGCACAAAAGGCCTAAGATAGGAAGTAATGTAGTGAACTGAGAAGCAGGTAGATTCAATAGCCAGACTTTTAGGCACAAACCCTGATTTAACAACATCACCAACATATTTAATTTTCATGTGCCAGAGTTTCCATATCTGGAAATAGGATGAATAGTAATATCTGCTTGAAAAGGCTGTGGTGAGTTTTAATAGGGTCAAATAGGTAAAATTCTTTGAAAGACACTTGTATGGGATATATATACCCTGTGCTAATCATTATTTTATTTTGAATTAATAATAAACAAATTTTGCCATGTGTAAAGATTAATAATAAAGCTACATGAAGGTCAAACATGGACTATTTACTTTTAAATTCCAGTGGCCTGAATAGCATACCAACACCCACTGTCCCACTAAAGATAGAAAAGGAATTTAGAAGAGTTCATCAAAAAATCTGCTCTCGTGTTACGGGTAGGGGAAGGGAGGGATAAGAGTGGGTAATTGGGGGGGCACTTTTAGGGGGGTAAATCTAATCTTCAGAATCTACATATATTTTATATTATTTTCTTAAAAACTTTTATGATTGTTTAACAAATAAATTTATCAATAGAAAAACAAAACAAAAAAACTGCTCTCTTTTTAAGGAAAAAAATATGGGATATTGCATTTAAACACAAAGTTTCAATTAATGAGCCAAAAGAAAAAGTTTCTAAATAGTAGTGTAAAGGCCAATAGTAGGTTTAGCATCCAATAGTGAGAAATACTTACAAAGAACTGTGTTCTTATAGTACTTGATAGGTACTGAATTTCAAAAAGTGTTAATTCCACTCTCTGATTCACCAGTCTCTTCAGATAAGGCCATTGGATACTCCCATTGCAAGTTCAGCCTCTTTTGAGTGCTCAGGCTTACTATAACTTCAAAGTGGAGAGTTCTAGACTCACGCATCGTTATTACTGTGAGCCATTCTCAAATTGTGGTTTTTACCTAGAAAGTAGATTCTTTCCTTTATTTGTGTATGTGATGGGTAGTAATAACTTTAGTAGTATTCCAGCTCCTTTAGGATCATGTGTCTTCATCTGATCTTTCTTCTGTCTAACCATTAAATCCTTATCCATGACCCCAGACAGGTGCCTAAAACTTTCTATATTCTAACAGATGACAACTTCAGAACTTTAAGAATAATATCCATTTCTAAGTCCCCTATTTCCTTATGTCATAAAACTATCATCAAATTTGTGTTATAATCTTATTTCCTTATGTAAATACAGTACAGGTAATTCTGATGCATTGGAGAATTGTGTCTTGTAGAAATAGGAAGGAGAAACAAAAAATGATGTGTATGTATTGGAATTTCAAAAAAATTTCAAATGAGTAGATTTTTTTAAAAAAATTAAACTATGTGGCATGGTTCCTAGCTAGTGAGAAGAAGGTTAGGAAAAAGTGGCAAACTGGCATTAAAAAAAATTAACAAGACTGGACCAGTAGCTCAGTGGTTAGAGTGCTTGCATGGCATGTGTGAGGACCCAAGTTTGAACCGCTCACATACTCAACTGAGTGTCTGAGAAACCAGAACCAGATGAAAGACAAATAAAATTGATTCCTTCTTTCCCTCCCTCTCTCTTAAAAAAAATGACTTAACAGTGAATAGCCAAAATTATATTCAACTGATCAACTGTATTTATTGGTTTTAGAACTACACAGAGTTTAGAAAGATGATTTAAAAAATTGTAAGAAACTTATTTTCATTATTTGTGAATTATAGTTTAGCTTAGCAGCAGAAAAGATAGTTAAGTAAGGATTATTTTCATCAACGTTTTCTGTGCTGCTGCTGAAAGACCTCATAAGAATAATTTTAAGGAGGAAAGTTTATTTGAGGGCTCATGGTTTCAGATGTGTTAGTCCATAAAGGGTAACTCCATTCCTTGGGGTTTGAAGTGATGCTGAACATTATGGCAGAAGAGTGTGATGGAGGGAAGTAGCTCAAGATATCCCATTATGAAGTAGAGAAAGACTCCATTCCAGATACAAAATATATGCCCCAAAGTCATGCCTTTAATGACCCACTTTCTCCAGCCACATCTAACCAACCCACAGGTTCCAGTTGATCTCTATCAGGGGAAATAACTCACTGATTAGGTTAAGGCTCTTACAACCCAATCTTTTCATCTCAGCTTTCATGAATTGTCACACTTAAGCTTTTGGGGGATACTTCACATTAAAATTATAACAAGAATTTCCTCTAGCCTTCGAATCTGTTATACTACTTTTGCCTTTTGTTTTCACAGTTATGAACATATTTTATTCTGTTACTTATTTGTCAAGACATCTGATTTTCAGTCTATCCATTTTATAACTTTTATAACTTTGTGATTAAGTTTGGCAGCATATAATTGGGAGCCTTTGATCATAGAAAGTTGATTTCTGTTCTCCTGCACTTGCATCTAAAAATGTTTCTGCTTCTGGAAAAAGAAGTTACCAGAGGAAATACTGAAAATGACTACCACTAAATTTACATGAATGGATTCAAGCACTGAGTAGAAAGGAATTTGCAAGAAAGAGTGATAAAGGCAATTGATATATTTTTTCTTGTCATAAATAAATGCTGAATAGTATTCTTTACCTTTGTCAATATCTTGATATCTTGTAATTTAGTTCTTATGGCAGCTGTATTTTATTGACCTATAATTCAGAAAAATCCAAAAAGAAATTTCAAAAACTAACATTCATGCATGGAACCACATCATCATAGAATTTCCCAGTATAATAAAAAATCAAATACAGCTTCTAATTTCCTGTCCTCTTCCAGGAAACTGGAAACCAAGAATCTCTCTAATATCTTTTACTACAGTATTAAGTGTTAGGATTAAAGAAAATCAGCATGAGAAAATAGTCTATATAATAGAAATGGTTATTTTATCAGAGACTCAAAAACTGTTAAAAAAAAGACAAAATCAGCATTCAGTACATTGGTTATGACATTTCCAAATAAATCAAGTTATCCATCTTTAGCACATTTTGCATACAGATTCTCTATTTTCTTCGCTTTTATTTACAAAGGCATAAAATTTTATGATGAAAGAAAATCAGTTATTTATTACAATTCATTCAGATTCTCTTTGTGTATTCTCTCCTATACACCGCTGTCTTCACAAATTTGTCAAGCATTCCAATATGCAAGATTATGTTGAACAAATAAAAATAAATAAATAAAAATTTTAAAAAAGGAAAGTACACTTTTGCCTGTAGTCATCTCTTCCTCCTCTTCCTTCACCATCTCCTTATCTTTCTCCTATCTCTCTTTCCTCTTTTCCCTTTAAAAATTATAAAATTGAATACATGTTACAGAATTCCTTACAGTATATTAATATATAAAAGTAGTTTCACAATGTGCACTAAGAGATGAAGGATGCTTATCCACTGGGAATATGTTCCAAGGTCCACAGTGGATACCTAATATCAAACCCTGTGTATACTATGTTTTGCCCTTTATAAATATAATGCCAATATGATTAAATGAAATAACAAAAATTATATAAGCGTTGTGAAGTAGCATAAGGCTACAAAGTTAGACTTACTTGAAAACTGTTAATAAAGTTTCTAAAATGGTTAGGGTGTTGAATGGGAGGGTAGTGCATATAGCATGCATGAGATGGACTAAGGTATAATTCAGCCACAGGCAGGACAGAGTAAGATTATATGAGATTTCATTATGATACTCAGAATAGCACCACTATTTAAAGAGTGTAAGTTTTTTTTTTTATTTCTGGAATTTCCCATTTAATATTTTCAGACCATAGTTGACCATGGCTAACTGAAACTACTGAAAGCAAAGCCAAATATCAGAGTGGTTGAGGTTAAAAAAAAAACCCTCAACAATGTGTGCATATATAATAAAGGTTTAAGTGGCTTAAATAATAAAAGGATAAAACATCCTGTTTCCTTTTACATGTTATGAATATTTGTTTCTTTCATAGCTCTCAGTAAGTTGAATAGAAATAGACAACAACTGTCTTCTTTTTTTTACATAAGTAGAGTAAGATGGACCCACTCCCTGGAGACCTACATTAAAAACAAAGGAAAATAATGCCCTGACATTAATTATCTGACACTTATTGCTTTGAAGGGAAATAAAAACCTTTTACCCTGTGCAAGCAAAACACTTAATTGGGGGTTTACTTCATTGACCTCTCCTTTTTCCTCTATCAAATTCCCTCCTGGAGTCACCAACTGGGAAGCTTTTCTGTGTTATGATGTAGTGTTCCATTTATAAAAGATCTGTGGCAATTTGCAATAAATAATAATGAAATATAATTCTTAAGTGATAAGTATTTTTCTCAACTATAGAAAAGTAGCATGTCAGGTGAGAGACCCAATCTCACTTCTACCCCGTTCTGTCTTTACTTCAGTTTTTAAAGTTAGTCTGGTGTCTCTGAATCTCTTATTGTTTGAGAACAAGGCTACTTCTGCATTGGACATATTGGTTCACATTCATCCATTTGGATCATTAATATGCTCTTAGTTGTGCTACACTCACTGTCAAATAATTCTTGTCTATTTTATTCCTTCCAGTAGGATATGGAATTGTCAACAGTGAAAAGTATGTGTTGTGCTGATTGAATTAAGACTTATAATTTATTTCTAAGCTGAGGATGGAAAATGTTAGATGCATGTTAAATTAAATGAGTCTGGAAAATAATCGAATTATTATCATTTCTTGGCACAGCCATTAAAAACCAATGTCAAAAATGTTTTCTTATTGTTACAATAAAAATGCAGATGTTATATTTCTACCTTCAGGGAAGTGTTGTGATCCTTAAGGAGTTTTTTTACACAGAACAAGTCTTTACTGAAGAAAAACACACACACACACACACACACACACACACACACACAAACTCACCAATGACATTTACAAATTTGGAAGAACACACCACAAACCTAATGAAAGAAGAAATTCATTTAGCTATTTGATAATAATTTGTAATTTTTTGTGTTTTGTCTTCAAACCTACAAGGTTTTCAAATTATTTTAATATTAAAACACATTATTGTAAGCTGATTCCTCTTTGCTGTTTGCTGTATGCGTTTTAGACACACTAAGAAGGTTATTTGCACTTCATCAATAAGCTTTGAGGCAAGTTTTGGGCACGTCTCCATTCTCCTTGACTTGTTCCTTCCAATCTACATTTAATCATGATTAAATCTCTCATGGAAATACAGAATTAAATTAACAATTTAAAACCTAATTAATTTCTTAATTTCATACAGAATAGTTCCTATTTGCTTTCTGTGCACTTGCCTATAGAATAAGTCTTAATTTATAAGTACAGATAACTTAAAACCGAATTTATTACAGACTGAAGTCTATTCTACCACAAAAAGCAAACAAACAAAACTGCTTTGCTTTCTGCCTTTCATATTGCATTGAATGCAGCCTCTTTCTGGCCACTTGCTCACTATTACAATTTGGAAGTTAAAGTTGACTCCTTTTCTCTTGACCCTTCCCAGAAGCAATCAACTACCAAATTCCATATATTCCCCCTTGTAATTTTCTGAAACAAATTATTGTCTCCACCCTACTGCTGAAGTTTAGGAAAATTATCTCTTGCTCTCTAATTGGGTTGCCTGCCTTAGGACTTTCCCCCTCTCCTTTACCTAAGTTGCCTATTTTCATCTCAGCAGCCAAATGACCTTTAAAATAAACTTTAATTTTCACTTTTATGTCATTTCTATATATCTATCCATTTCCCTTGTGATAAAGTCTAAAATTCCAACAACATCTTATTAATTCTTTACTTCTGATATCTCTGATTACCTGCCAGGCCCATTCCTAGTGCATACTTCGAATACATTGAAATGCTTTCTCATCCCAGCATCCTCACTGGAGTTTTATGAATGGAACCTTTATCTCCTCACTTAACTTAATCTGGGTACTTCCAGCCTGCATTCAAATTCAAATTGAAATAACATTGCCTTCCTGAATTCTAATATGCACACATTTAATTTGCACACTCATCATATTCCTATCTTAATAGCACTTATCAACATTTCACTTTAAAAGATTTGTTAGTTGTTTATAATTGTAGCTAGAATATAACTTTAGTGAAATAAGGAGTGGAAATCTTAATTTACTAGTGTATTTTATAACAATTGCAAAAGTAATAACAATATATATACTAATAGATGAATAACTAAATTAAAGGAGGATGAAACAACATTGTGTATAAATGGAGTATGTATATATGATTTTGGAGGTCTAGAAAAATTTTACACCTTTAGGTGGATTCATCACAAAATATAAGCAAACCATTATTTGCTCTTAAAAATTAAAAGAAAAGATAAGAAAAAAAACATTGAGGTAGCAATGTAAAATCATATGATGAGATAACATTGTTGTTTCTAAGCATGTTGTTTTACAGTGGACAAAACACACAATCAAGGAGAACAATGAAATGAAAAAGAAAACCAAATTCATCTTCCAGCTTCTCTGAAACATTAGCAGCATATTTTTTATAATGAAGAAAAATCTCTCTTTTGTTCTACCTTTTGTAATGGTATCTGAAAAATATCTTGATAATCTAATAGACACAATTTTAAAAGTATATGGTACTCTTTTAAAATGAAAGGTATTCTGTACCTTAATTGATCCATTGCTAGGTGTACCAACTCAGTAAAGCATTTCAAATTTGAATGGTGTGCTTTGATAAAAGGTTGACTAGATTCAATGATTAGCCATCTTCACTCATTAAACAAATAAAATAACATTTCTAAATATTTCAGTTTCATTAAACAAATGTCAGAAAATCTTCTAATAATGTGAAAATTAAGAAATGATTTTATACAGGCTTCCTGATGCTCATTTAGGCTTATTTAAAATATTTTTAAATTCTTACACACATACATATAGTATATGAATATGATTATTTGTTTTCAAGAGATCTTATTTATAGATAGCAATCAGGATCAAATAATCTGTAGAAATTATAATGTCAGACAGCCTATATTCAATCATATAAATGGTATATCAATTAGAGCTTAGTCATCAAAACAGCCATTAAGAGAATTTGGGAAAATGATATTTATTATAGAAATAAGACGTTATACAAATATGGCAAAGTTAAGAAAGTAGTCAATGTTGGGAATAAGAACGTCAGAGAAAGTCTTTAGCCACTAAAACCTAATCCAATGATCATTCAGAGTCCACAGGAAAGCTGAGAGGTTGTGTATTTCTGATATCCCAGTACATTCATAAAACGAGGTCTGAGAAAGTAGCCACCTCCAAAGAAATTAGTCAAATACTGGAGGATTAGCTTTAGTTGATTTCAGATGGGTAGGCTTGTCATTGAGAAGACAAGCAAGCCTAGGCACACCTGATTCATTTCTCACCACCCACCCAGTATGACCATCTAAGAGTAAAGGCCAACTACCTCTACACTTACACTATTTAAACCATTTTCTCTTTTGGCCCTCTATTTCCCAGAGCCACATAGAAGATGTGGGAAACAGTTTCCAGACTTATCTCATTGTCATAAGAAATTCAGAATAATGGATAAGCCCCACTAAATCTCAGCACCTCCAAAGAAAGAATGAAAAATGAAGATATGGTTCTCATTCTTTCATTCTTTAAAGAATTTAAATTAAATTTAAATTAAACATGAGAAGATTACTGTCATCATTATGAGTTGTAAGAAATTCCTTAGGTTCATTTCAAATGCCAGTACCTCTTACATAAACTACAGATAAGGAATTCAATATCCTTTTAATCATTTATTCACTCCGTCATTATCCTTTCTTTAAGAAATATTTAGTAAGTACTTATATATCAAACATGTACAGTAGATACAAAAATGAACCAAAAGCTGTTTCTTAACATGTAAATTACATTCTAGTGAGGAACGAAAATAATAAAGAAAAAGTAATGTCAGAAAATTACAGCCACATGGAACTGAATAAAACAGAATAAGAGTTTGAATATGGAAGATGTATCACCTCTTCAGAGTAATAAAGAAAATCCTCTCAGACATGATATGTGACCACATAGTAAAAGCAAATGAGTATGTACTCCATAGATACATGGCAAATTAACTAGCATCTAAGCCACGGATATATTCATTGCTTTTAAAAAATAAAAAGAATGCTAGTGTGCTAGACTACCATGAGGAAAAAGAAAATAGGAATACGATAAGGGCTGAGAGCAACATTAGAGACAGATGATGCAGGCTTTGGAGGTCACAGTGTAGACTATGAAAAGTATTAAATGTGCCTGATACTGTCAAAGTTTCTTTTCTTTTATTTAAAGGTATTAGTTTTGCTGTTCTATGTAGAATAGAAGAGACTGAACTTAATGAGTTACAGTAGGAAGGCTAGTTAGGAACCACTTAGAGTGGTCTCATTTGTGAAGAAGCTAAAAAAGAGTCTATTTTAGTCTGAGGACTCCCTATTTATCAAATTTGAATGGATCAAAATATTTCTCATAAAGACCTGGAATCCAGCATTCAAGATTCACAATGACTTTATAATGGCTAAAAATGCAGATTTGTACAGATACCAAAAACTATATAAAGCTTTAAGTCTCAACATCCTATTGGATTACATTTTATTTACATTGAGTGAAAGGATTAAAATATTATTAAAATAGAATTTGATTAGAGTTTCCATGTTTTTATTACTTACCAATTGTATCAACTAATATTTCTTATATTTTAGTTAGAATTTTCACTAGGTGTCTGGTTCCTAAGTCACAATGAATAATCTTCACTTTCCTACTTCTGCCAAATTACCCCACTTAAAATACAGCTTATGTCCCAGTAAATCATAAGAGTAAATGATGAATATATAAGCAGTCAAAGTGATTGTCAATTTGATGTTAGTTATACAAGGTTGAAGTTTATAAAGTTATCATCAAATCTAGCTACTGTATTATTTTAATTTAATTTCTACAGTTTTATGTTTACTCATATGGTTATATTGCACAGAAGTTGGCCAATAGATAAAATAAACAGCTGTGCTTTTTGGTTGAGATTAGTATGCTATTACATTATGAGCTTCCAGAATACCTTGTCATATTGTAGTAATTTAAACTATTTTTCAGTTTACATCATCATTTTAAAATTTATTACTTTGAACTTTAAAAAGAAGTATGTAGTAAGACTCTCATGCGCAAAAGAAAACAATGACTATTGCATTTAGAAAGTGTTTCTGATAAGTTAAATTGAGAAAAAGTCATTTAGAAAGTGTACACAGAATTCACTAAGCACTCATCTCATTAAGGTTGAAATAACAGCAAAGTAATCCATTAAACTACAAATCCTATGGTCATGTATCTGAAAATTAAAATGGTAGAAATAGAACACAAGTAAAGTAAAAGTTCTCATATAGGGATAATATCATATGCAATCATTGTTGCATATTTTAAATTGCTTATTTTATAAAATATTCTGTATAGAATAAATTATCTATAAATTATATTGAACCAATTGTCAAATCTTTCCTTTGTATATGTCAATCTCAAAAGCTTTAAAGTTCTAAACATATACAATCACACCAGCTCCTGCAAACACCTATACATAACAAAAATCAAGACAAATATAAAATATATACCACTTACCAAATTTTAAAATGAAGATCAAAGTCAATTCAAGATATGAATGTGTAAAAAATATTTAAAGCACATCAAAAAACAATTCATTTAAAACACATCAAATGAAGTTCATATTTCTGAAATAGAGAAAAGATAATCATATACACATAAAGACAAACAATCCATGCTAACCACAAAACAGTTGTAATTTAATCTTCTGTTTTTGAACTTTAAAACAAAATCTGCATGTTAAAGTAACCATAAAAGAAAATAAAATATATGATCATATGGGAAAAATATCTTCCAAGTCACAATAAAAGCTCAGTTGTCTTGATATACATATATCCTATGAAGTTAATAGGAACACCAAAATACAGAGAGAAAAGTGGGCAGAAGGAAAAAACTGACAGATATCAGAAAAGGAAATGAAAGAAAAAATATGTTTGTAAACACATATTTAACATATCACTAGGCATAGGCAGAATTCATCAAGTTCTTTTCTTCTTCACACCCCATACACTGTCTCTCCTCTGCCCTGAGTTTCTTAATTCTGCTTCCAGTGTTGTGTTGATATATACTACATGCCTCCCCAATACAGAGATTCAATAGAATTTGCAAAGGAAATGGACCCTATTGAACCAGTAAATTCACTCTGTCCTACAGTTTCAAGATGGGCCAGATGTACACTATTTCACAGTAACACTCTTTTATCCTTCTTAGAAAATGGTCCTTTGGATTATCGATATATCTTGTTAACATACATCTCCACTCAAATTGAAGTTGAAAGGACAGGCTTACACAATGAAAGTCTGGGACCGGAACCACTAGGATAAGTAAATCTTCCCTATCTTCTTCTCCCCACCTTCTTCTAAGAGAAGATGCCATGAGAACACCACATTATGACCTACTCCTTGGGAAAGAAGAACTATAGTAGTGAGCTCCAGTACAACTAGTATGGATAGGGTGCTATCAGCTTCATTATGGGTTTCAGTGAAGGAACACAGCCCCTACAGTTATGCCCATACATATTCCAATATAGCCATTTCCAGTGGTATTTGCTGGACCCTTAATCTTGTTCATTAGTTATTTTAGGGAAAATTCAACTGTGCTGCTTTAGACTACCAAATACACAAATGTCCTTCTCAAGAAAAAGCAGACACTGTTTTAAAATATAAAGCATAGTATTTCTTAGATTCAACCTTGTTGTTATTATTGTTCTTTGGTTCTAAATTCTTACCCTTGCTTATTTTTCATACACATTACAATGAAATATTCTATATGAATTGTTTTAGTTATATAATTTTAATTTTAAACCCAATATATTTCTCATGGACATAAACTTTTTCACACACTCTTATCCTTACCATCTATAATTTCTTAAGTGTATTTTTTATTCAATTTGTCAAAATGGACTATTAGTATTAACTAAGTTAAATCAAATTTAAATTAATCTAGACATCTTAACAAATGATATATTCATATGAAAAGTACATCATAGTTAAAAACAAATAGAGAAGTCAGTATAAGAAGTTTTAGAGAAAGGGAATGACAGTAAGTACAATTTAACCTAATTGATGCTGATTTTAAATCACATTTTATTTCAAAGGTGGATTTAATCTTCTAAGGACAAATTTTTTTTCTATCTCAAATTTGGAGCACTTTGAATCTTTTTTTTTTCTCTTTATCTTGTTATTTTAATCCACTAAGTAGATGAACTTCCATCAAGCAAAATTTTATTATCTTCTTCTTTGATTATGGATCATTATAATTTATGCCACTTTTTTACATCCTTTGAAAATAGTTTAATCTCTGTTGGTTTAATCTCTGTACCATGGTTCCTAATACATGGTACAGAATGAAAACTAAGTAAAAAGATTAGGACATTTTCTACTTTAGAGAAGAAAACAAGTTGATATATATATATATATATATATATATATATATATATATATATATATTAGAAATTTCTAAGAGGAGAGTTAAACTAAAATTTTTTAGCAGTCATTGAAGACATCACTGGCAGAATTTTTTTTAATTAAATTTAACAAGTATTTTCTTTCCTTTTTTTTTTTAACTGAGTGGCTAGTACACTCCTGCAGTTATACAACAGGGCACCTATTCTCATGATATTAACTTCCTAAAAATAAACTAGTTCAAGAACTAAGTTCTGTACCTATTCTGATGGTTACTAGTATGTGTTAGCATGAAGGGGTTTTTAAATATGCATTTTAAGAATCAGTAAAATGACTTTTGAAATATTAAAGTATGGCAATTTCTTTAAGATAGATTTATCTAGATAATGTGTATATGTGATGGGGGGAGGC
Source organism: Aplodontia rufa (assembly GCA_004027875.1). Taxonomy (NCBI): domain Eukaryota; kingdom Metazoa; phylum Chordata; class Mammalia; order Rodentia; family Aplodontiidae; genus Aplodontia; species Aplodontia rufa. Next base: position 16,000 of record PVKS010013360.1, on the reverse strand, counting down.
AGTGTTGGACCTAAAGAAATATGATGAGTTAATTATTATGATTTCATTGTCTCTTATCTTCCTATTCATATATTCTACCCATTTTACCTTTCCTCTTTTTATTTATTTATTTAGTTAGTTATTACTTTGATAATGTTTGTTTTGTACACATATGTAAAATGTTATGCATATATTGGTTAAGTGTGAATTTACACACCAGAACCATAATCTGTATTTGAATCTTAGCTCTGTCTCTACCTAGTATATTCAATGTGACCTTAGGCAAATTTTAACATTCCATTACTTCTTTTTTCTCATCTGCAAACTCACTAAAACATGGTAACAACGACAGAGGAGATACAAAAATATCATGAATTGATAGACATAGAATGCATAAAACAAATTTGTACATATAATTTCTTGTAATTATATCATTATATAATAGATACTAATTTAATGGTAATCTGTCATTAATGGCTGTCTAAAAATGATCACATCCTTTGTACATTTCAATATCTCCCTAAATTATGAAATTAGGTTTTATATATCTAAAATGTTTTTATATCCCCAACTAGCATTTTCATTAGCTATTATAAGTACAACTTAGAAAGTGTTGATTTGATTTGACATATTTGTATGAAACTGATTTGAAATTAGTTGTATCAGGAAACCAGTAAGAGCAAGGTACACAAATTGAGAGTACACAGGGAACCAGGGCAGTAAATTTATGAGGCTGACAATATGGTGGTCCTTACCTTCATGTCTGGTGCTGCTGTATCAGCAACAACAGTTGCTTAACTACCTAGTTCTGTGACACAGTATGAGAGTCAGTCCTGAGAGTTCATTAATATCTTTATAAATCCTTCCTGCTTAGACTTGTAGTGAATGGATGCTATTGACATACTGAGAATAACAAATATAGTAATGTGGTTCAGCAGTGGTATTAGGTTCCTGGCACACACACACACACACACACACACACACATACAAAAGGAAAAAAAAAGTGATAATTTGGAATTGATCACCTCAACCAAATTAATTCAAATCAGTAATGAATTTTATAGCATGAGAGGATAAATGCTCATACGTCATGATACTTAGTGAAAATAGTCTTAACTATGGCCACTTGGAAGAAGTATATATTAAACTAAGTTTTTTGGGATTTGATGATCATTATGTCATTTTAATAGTTATCAAGAATACCAGGGCTTTTATTATTTTGAGGGGCAGGCGACAATTTCTTCTTTCAGAACTGAAATATATAAAAAATGAAATATATAAAATAAACCATAATTCAAAATTTAAATAACCACTTCAATCATTGTCAGATAACCAAAAGGTCTCATAACATATTTATCACTAATTTTCTGTCATTTGTCAACAGGCTTATTTAGCAACACAGATCCTGAAGATGTCATTACTGCATTACAAAATGCACAGAATCGACAGTTGCTGTAGGTCTCCTTCCTCAGGCACTGATTCACTTAAGAGTGATTTATATAGCCAGTCAATTGAAAAGCAGTAGTATAAGTGCTGTGTTAAGGGAACTAAAGGAGAAAATACATTCTCTGCCTTCAAGAATCTTACATTCTAATGTGGGAAAAGAGAAAATTAATAGAAAACTAACATTTGTAATTACAGGAAAAGAATAAACAAAACTAAATCTAAAGAAACTAGAGAATGGTAGGTAATGTATTTTTTTACTAATGATAGCTAGGGAATTCCACATACTTCCAAACGCAGAAACCAAGTTGGGGTTAAACGAACAAGCAATTTATTGCAGGAAGCATCTGCAAAAGATGGGAGAGAAATCGTTTTCTTTTAAATCTTGAAGTGTCCCAATCATGCCTTATTCCCTCTTAGAGGAAGGGGAAATCAACAATAGCTCTAATGTTAGCAACAAATGTACAGTATTAAGATAAATGTCTGATGTGTTTTAATGTCAATAACCTTGTCATCTATATGTTAGAGTCAGGAATTAACATTAATACCATAACATAGCAGGTATCCATATTTCATCCACGGTATTAGCAATCATTACAACATGAATGGGGTAGGAATTATATAAATTTTATAATTCTATTGGCTAATGGGATTACAATTTCTTAAGTGAAGAGAAAATAGGATAGGAAGGCAAGAAAAAGTTTTAAATACTTCAAAATAGGCATGAAGATCAATGAAATAGAAAAGACTCTCAGATAAACCCACAAATCTTCAAACATCTAATATATGACAAAGGGTATCAAAATATAACATGAAGGAATGACAGTTTATTCAACAAATTGTACTGTACAAACTGGACAACCACTTGCAGAAAGTTGAAAATAGATCCTTATCTTCACCTTGCACAAAAACCAAATTAAAATGGATCAAGGATCTAGGAATTAAACCAGCTTCCATAAAACTGCTAGAAGAAAAATTAGGAGCAACACTTCAGAATAAGGGAGTAGGTAACAACTTTCTTAACAGACTGCCAATGTGAAAGAATTAAAGTTAAGAATTAATGAGTGGGATGCCATTAAACTAAAAAGCTTTTGCTCAGCCAAGGAGGTGTTCAAAACTCTGAAGAGATAACCTCCAGAATGAGAGTTAATTGTGGCCTATTATTCCTTTAAGAGAGGACTAATATCCAAAATTTACAAAACTCAAAAAATTTAATATCAAAAGCATAAACAATACAATCAATAATGGGCTGGAGAGCTAAACAGAAACTTCTCAACAGAGGATATTGGGCAAGATAATGAATACATGAGAAAGATTTTTAAATCACTAGAAATCAGAGAAATGCAAATCAAAACTACATTAAGATTTTACCTCACTCCAGTCAGAGTGACAAAGATGTAGAATATAATAGTAACAAGAGACAGGAGAATCACAACTTCCAGGTGTGTATCAGGAAATTAGTGAGGCACTTTATCAAAATAAAAAATAAAAAAGTTTGGGGATGTGGCACAGTGGTGAAGTGCTCCTGTGTTCATTGCACTCTGAGGGTTGGGGGAGGGTGGGCAGAGAGAAAGTACAGTCCAGCAGATTAAGAGAGAGAGAGAGACTTCATTCACCAGGTACAAAATATATGCCCCAAAGGCACACCCCCAACAAACCACCTCCTCCAGCTACACCCCTCCAGCCTACAGTTGCCAGTTTATCTTTATCAAGGGATTAACTCACTGATTGGGTTAAAACTCTCATAACCCAATAATTTCACATCTGAGTTTTCCTACATTGTCTCACACCAGCTTTTGTGGGACACTTTTCATCCAAACCATAACAACTTTCCACCCACAGGTTTAGCAATATTTGGTTGGATTTCACTTTCCCCACTGACTCTTTTTCCATTGAGAGGCCCTCACTCATTCAGTTTCCCTCAAGACAATTTATCTTTTCATTTTTATTTCAACTCTACACAATATAAAAGACCATTTCATTTATTTATTTTTAGCATATCATATCCATTTATTTGCTACATTTTCACTCTCAACAAAGTTTGTTTACATTTCTCCAGCCTGGTTTACATTGTAATTAATAATTATCTACTGAATTTCAAGTAAAACATATTTTTTTAGTTTATTTTATTTCTGTATAAATTAACTAGCAAAACTATATATAAAATGCCCCAATTTTGGAGAACTAAACAGTGATGACACACCTTAGCTCTACAGTTCTGATTTATCTGTAATTAGCTACCATGCCAGCTACTGTCAGGTGATGAGTGGACTGGTGGAAAGTTCAGCTGGGACTGTCTGCCTCCCTATTCCATATAATCTCTCATTTTCTGTTAAGACTCTCCAGGATTGTTTTGTTTGTTTTTACACAATATTGGAAGAGTTCCAAGAGTCTCAAAAGAGTAAAAACCAACTGATAAATATTTTTCAAGCCTCCCCCTGTAGTTCTTTTGCTAATGTCTGATTGGCCAAAGCAATTCATATGGTCAATTCAGAATAGAAACTAGAAAATTTTGATGGGAAGGGAAGAATTTGCAGGCTGATTTTGTAATATACCACAGGTTATATTACTTTATGTATGCCAAGATATATCATTATGAATAAAATACACATATTTAATTATACCCATTTAAAACACATACATTGTGCATATATTTTAGAATTCATATATTGTGAAAAGTAATTTTAAAACTTGTACATATATTAATACTTTACTAAGTACAGATCATTTATTTTATAAAGAAAAGTCTACTGTATTGTTTAAATTTATACATTTATTAATTAGAAATTATAGATTAATATACTGTTTGTAGAACCTATTCGACAAGCAAATCATGAAAGACCAGCCCAGAGTTGATAAAACTCAATATTATTATTGTTATGCATACACTGACTTAAATAACTACAATATAATGTAACAAAGTTTTTGGCCTAATATTTTAATTACCCCTGCATGTCAGTTGCCACCTTGTTCAAAATCCTTCTCCTACAAAACTTCAAAAATAGAGGAAATAAACATTTTTTTCTAAAGGAAAAAAATTGTTGAAAATTACAGTAACTGTTTTTATTATTTGGATGTCATCATTGCTTGTCTGTGACTATTTCCATAAAAGTTATAATTAGAAAACCAAAAATTCTGTATGTTTCTAAATCAACAATAAAGTTTTATTTTTAATCAAACATAAAGTTTTAATGTGGAATTTAATATTATAGACACTTTTTATTTATTATTTAATATAACAAAGTTTCAGTTATATAGTTAGTACTATAGAATCTGCACTGCAATCTTGTAAATTTTTATGTCATTAAGTGATCTCAACAAAATGGTTGACTGACAACTATTCTTAGCCTTTATGACAAAAGATTCCCTTTCTTTAATCTGAATTCTTGCTTTCTTGTTCTCTGAAACTGAAACTCTAGTTGAATATAAAATACAGATTTTGGTTGTTATTTAACAAAATGATCAGTCCAAAAAGCAATTTTACTCTTTATTTTAACATTCAGTGTTATTTGAGGAATTTATCTTTATGCTTTTAGATAAAACCAAACTGAAATTAACATATTCCCAGTCTTTTCCAACTAAAGAAGCCACTTGTTCTCAAACTGTGCCAATTTGAACACTTCAATAAAGAAATTATTTAGACTCAAAAAATCAATGACATAATTTTAATCAATAAAGAGCATAATATAGAAAATGAAACCATTTATTTTTCAAGGTGAAATTTCTAAAGAATTGTACCTAAATATCCCTTATGTGTAACTATTAGCTTGTGCTATCTACACACTTCATTTTCCTCTGAAAATTTTGGAATTTCCCTTGATAACATGATATCTATGCTCTGAGAAAAATATGATTGGTATTTAGCATGCTCCATTAACCATTAATGAGCTGGAAAAATTAATCCAAATAATTATAAAATATTTTGTTTTAAATGTAAAGCAAATCTAATTAAGAAGTAAACACATGTTATTAATCATTCAATCCATTTGGTTTTTGATTTACCATTGCCAGATACAATTTTGCTTTGATGTTGTCATATGGAATTTGATGGTTATGTTCAGTTAAAGGAAAGAAGAGTGACACATTAGACAGGTTGATTCCTGAACTTGTCATTTTGAAAGCCAACTGTATTTGGAAGAAAACAGAATTTAATTTAAAAAAAGTTTTGAGAATATCCATTACATACATTACTAGAAGGAGTCCTCTCAAGGTTTTTATTCATTTATCCTTTATATAGGTATTTATTGAGCAACCACTGCATGCCTATAAGGTCATAAAATTGAATTAAACAGCACTTTCATATTTCCACAGAATTTATATCCTGATGCTCTTTGTTCTTTACTACTTAATGATAGAATCCTTGTAGTCCTCTCTCAATCCTTGTAGTCCCTGAGGGTAGAACTCAGGGACTCACTTATGCTAGGCCAGTGCACTCCCTGTGAGCTACATTCTCAACCCCTTTTATTTTATGTTTGGTAAGATTCCCACTAACTTGCCCTAATTGCCCTGGAATATGCAATCTTCCTGCCTCTGTCTCCTGAGTGGATGGGATTACAGGTATTTGCCACCATGCCCTCTTTATCATTTAATTTTGAAAATTTATTAATGAAGTCTTTGAACAGGTCAATTGATTTCCCTACAAATCTCTACATCTTGACTATAAAAGTATGATTAAATTCAATAAGAAAATTATCCTATAATTGTCTTCTGGGAGTAAAGAAAGGAAGAGAATAATAACAAAGGAATTAGGGCCTGGAGCAGTGGACTGGTGATTATGACACTTGCCTGGCATGCGCAAGTACAAGGGTTCACCAACTCCCGCACCATGTACACAATGAAATGTATGAGCAACAAAAGCCACATGAAAAAATAAATAAATTTAACCTTTCTCTCTCTCACTCACTCTGTTCCTCTCTCTTGTTAAAAAAATAAAGAATTAATTTGGTAAAGTTGTTGATAATCACATCAACCAAAACTTCAGAACACATTTGAAGATACACTGAGATAATCTATTTGAATAGCCAACTGTTTGCCATGTTTGTTTTTTTCTCTGTTTCACAGAGAAAATGAACATGAATCAAAATCATTTTGCCTAATGGATATAGAAGAATTCTCAGACAGTCATTAAAATTCTTTCGGTTAAATACAATAAAACTGTTTATTTTTAGTTACATAATCCAGAAAAACAATGTAAAAGATTAACTGTCTTTACTGAGCCACTCTTTAGGGAAGCTTCACTAGTTAGTTTGAATGCATATCATTGACAAAATTTCATGTAATCAATCTTTCTATCACTTCCAGTATATCTCCATAACCCATCTAAAAAGCTAGACTGCTCCATGTGAAAAGAATTTTCATTGTTCTTAGATGAAGTCCAATAGATCTGTGTATATGCATATACACACAGTAAATCTTACACAAGCATGTGTACATGATTTATTTTTCTGAACACTTTTCTCATTCTACACCATGGCTGGGCAGTTGTTCTTTCAAACTGAACCTTTGTTCTGCTCAATCCATCATTCCTTTTACACCTTTGATAAAATGCTACCTACTCCAAATTTCCTTTCTCAATACTTTTATCTAAATAGAAATGAACCAGGGCCTTCAGAACAAGGTTAATTCAGTTTTTCAGGACAATTTTTATGCATAATAAAAAAGATTGTGCGTTTTGTCTTTTATAGAATGAATAACTGCCAGGTGTGCACTTTTATCATTCCTGAAACTGTCCTCTAAATGTTTTCCAATAGAACACCAGACCTTTGACTTGCCCACCTAAAATTCTAGAACTAAACCCATTACCTCCTTCATTTTGGCAGCTATACTTCTATTAAAGTACTTTAGAATTTTATTAGCATGTTTGGCAGTCATCTGTTTATATTGACCCACACTGAGCTTATTGAAAGTTAAATGCCTAAATCATATGTGGTTTTACTCAGTCACTGGTCCCTCCTAGATTTTGTGGCAGTTTTTTAAACCCTAGGATATGACCCTGTGTTAAGAGATATCAAACATATTTGTCTCATCTTTTCCAAATTACCATTAAGTTCTGGAGTTTTATTATTTTATCCAGCATACTTCTTAGCGCATCCTTGCAGATGACTCTGTCTCAAAAAGGTATCCTAAAATCCTCAAGTTAAAAATAAAGATTTTATCAACTTGTTTGAATTTCTTTTTATCCTGGAGGTGTAGTGAAACAGTTGGAATAGTTGATACCCAGAGCTTAATGATACATTCGAAGGCTGCAGAGCAACATAAGCAGGTGTCAAGATTTAAGCAAATGTAGTAAGGGTGCAACCTTTGCTGAGGAAGCACTGTAACAGCTGCCTGCTTTAATCATTCTAATCAAACTTTATTTTTCTGTGTGTCTCAGTTTTGTTTCCTTGATTGCAAAATGCTAATAGTATTCCAGACTCTGTTTTCATCAACACTTACTTCATATTGTCTCACTAAGACTCTTATATATTCTTACTAGGAGTACAAATAAATCTCAAATTTAGGGTTTAAAACAGATATCCAGGAAATGAGAAGATGGTGTCCACCCCACCAACAGTGACTCCAAAACGCTCCTGAGAATCACCTCATGCTTCAGGAGAGCACTTGGATTCCCACAATAGGACAAAGCTCCCACTGTGGGGGAATATTACCCACACTAATTTTTTAACTCTAAAGGAATAGCGTGGTCCATTAACGAATATAAAGGTGGAAGCTTGTGGTGCCAGTGCAATCAGCCCCACACCTGGGGGGAGGGGAGCTACTCCAGAGGGGAGGAAATGGAGCAAGTTTGCTTATCAAATACCCTAATCTGGCCAGCTGCAAACTACTTGATCTGATTGGGCTTAATTTACTTGATCTTGTATAAAGCTCTGGGAATTAATTGCTCACATTAGTGAACTTACAGCTGTTCATGTGAACGGCAGCATCCAGCTTGCCATTGTGAGGTTTCCCTGAGGGTGGGGCGGGTTGCTCAGCAAAATATGGTCTTGGGTTCTCAGACACCACGGTCAGAAAACCAGAATCTATTACCCCAAGATTGGGACTTTTCCCAAGGGGTCTGTGTGGTGCTGGGAGTTCCCTCTCCACCTCCGGTGACTGCCCCAGGAGCCAGGGAAGGAGAGGATTCTACACAGATTTTTAACTCAATCACAGTGGACAACACTTTCTATCCGGGCTCTCGGTTTACTAGAGCTGACTTTAAAGTCCTTTAATATAAGTGCTCTCACCAGGGTGTGAGAGCTGGATGGGTCGCTCAGCAGCAACTTGGGCCTCAGACCCCATGATCAGAAAGAAAGAAGTTACCTCCCCACCACCCCAACTGGCCGTCTGCCCTGAGGGCTGTATAGAACTGCGCGCATTCCCTCTCCAGCTGGCAAACCTCTCCACTGGCGAACTTCTGCCCGCCCCTCTACACGCCCAAAGAGGAGGAGTCTGTGAACAGAGCTTGCTGCAGCAGGGCACATCCTTCTAAAGGGGATCCTCTGCTTCAGGCTCTGCAAAAGCGACCTATATCTCTCTATCAAGGCAAGGTCTGATATCTGCCTCAGGAACCTTTGAATATATGGGGTAGCATGGGCTTCTCCTTAGCATCTGAACCCCATGCATAGCCAAGGCTATGTAGGCCTTGACCTCTCCAGGTGGGCGCCCCCTAGTGCTTGCAACTGAGAACCACATAAGCACTGACACATCTGAACCATCTTTCCCAGGTTTCGGTCAACCCCACAGAGCAGCTCTTGGGACTTCTGAAGATCACAAATCAAACACAGTGGGTCGCCAGTGATCCTGAGGAAGCGAGTTTCAGACTGGTCACATTTACATTCAGGTTAGTACTTGTTAGCTGTCCTAATATAGAAATAGCTTCTAGGAATATTCCTACCACACAGCCCGGCAGTGTGTAGTGTTGGGCCAGTAGTTCACAGAGATACTAAAGTAATGTGCATGTTACTTTTGACCAAAAGACCTGACAAAAACAATTAGAAGAGGAAAAGTTCATTTGGAGGCTCACAGTTTCAGAGATATCAGACCATAGATGGCTGACTCCATTTCTCTGGGCCCAAGTAAGGTCCATTGTGGCCCAATGTGGAGGAAGCATGTGGCAGAGGAAAGTGACTAAGGACTTGGCACCAGCAAGGGGAGAGAGATTGCGCCCCCCACCATGGACGAAATATGAACACTAAAAGCAGGCCCCCAATCACCCACTTCCTCTAGCCACACACTACCTGCCTACAACCCAGTTAATCCATTCAAGTGGATCAATGATTAGTTTAAGGCTCTCATAAACCTATATTTTGATCTCTGAACTTTCTTACATTATTTCATACATGAGCTTTTAGAATACATCTCATATCTAAAGCATAACACTGCAGGATTTATGAATTTTATGTGTGGACAATTGTGGACAGAGAAGAAAAAGTGTAGGAGCCAAAATCCAAATGATGTGGAGTCATTTAAGTCTTATGGTATATATATATGAAATTTAATAATTTCCCCACATTTGACAATGTTAAAAAAGCAACAATTGCAGTCTTAGTTGAAAATTATTTTTCTAAACTATCCATAATGAAAACTAAACAAATGTGGATTATGCACATTGGAAAAATCTAAAACATTTAATCTTTCTCCAGAAAATTTTATTAAAAAGCCACTGCAATTAAAAGAAGGAATTCATATCCATGGATTCTGCACTCAAGGGTTCAACTACCACAGTTCAAAAATACTCAGGAAAAAATAAATTATACCTGTAGTTAATATATTCAGACCTTTTCCCTATTATTATTCTTTAAATGATATAGTATAATAGTTATTTACAAATAATTTATATTATATTAAGTATCATAAGTAATCTAAAGATGATTTAAAGTACATGGGCAGGTGTGAATAGGTAATGTGCAAATATCATACCCATTTTAAATAAGCGATTTGAACATCCATAGGTTTTTTTTTTTAATATGTGAAGGTTCTGAACCCAACTAAGTAATGAGTATACAATTAATGACTATAGAGAAATTGAAACTACAATCATTGAAAAAATGTACTAGAAGATGAGACTCTTAGTATCCTATCAATTATTTCAATACATTATTTGCAATTTCTAATATTTTTCAACTCTTTATAATCTGTTGCAATTTTCCTAATTTAGAAAACTTATGTTTGGAAGATTTGTTCTGACATGGTTTATTTATAATCAATTAATTTTCATTCCTAATGTCATAATTTCTTCCTTTATTCTTTATCCTGAAACATATACAAATCATGTAAGTTTTATCCCTATTCAGATTCTGGGTATAACCTAGGAATGATTAATGAAAAAGAACATTGAATAGAAAAGTCAATGGAGTTTGGTAGATCAAGTTCTGTGTGCTGTAGGAGCTTTGTTGCAGTTAGGACACGAGGGAGGACTCTATAATCAGTAAAAATTCAATATCATTTTGGGGGGCTGGTATTGGGAATAGAACACAAGGGTGCTTAACCTCTGATCCACATCCCCAGTCTCTCCTCCCACAATTTTTTTTTTTAATTTTGAGACAGGGTCTTATTTAGTTTCTCAGGGCCTTTCTCAGTTGCTGAGGCTGGCTTTGAATTTGTGATCCTCCTGCCTCACGCATCTTGAGCAGCTGGGATTAAAGGCATGTGCCCTCTCACCTGTTCAGTAACATTTTCTAAATATTTCAATCTTCTACTTTCATATCAACTAAAATGCATTCATGTTTTTTCATATTAATGAGTAGATCATTTTAACTTTTAAATTGCACTGCAATAGCAAAAGTATGAAGCAAGAGATAACATGATGATTAAATGATCCTACTTGTAATTCCATGCAAACACCCATGTAAATTAAAATTATTTCTATATAATAAAACATCTGTCACATTTTCTGTTTGAGTAGGACATAATATATAGGACTAAGAATAAAGCCATCAAAGAAGGTTTATGGGGGAAATAATGATAATAATAATAATAATAGTACTACTATTATTAGTATTATTTTGGCAAGAACATAATGGAAAGAAAAATTCTATTCCTGTGTGTTTTCTCTGGGTATCATGAAGGTAGAAGTCTTGGTTATTGCATACAGAGATGAGTCTCTTGTTTCATAATAGATTAATTAAAGGGAAAATGATAAATATGTAGAAACACAGGTTTGAGCAGGCACTGCTGAGTAGAAGAATGATTTTTTTCTTTCCTGAAGGGCTTTAAAGAAGTCTTCATATGGAAAAGAAAGAATATACAAATAAATAATTTGAATTTAATAATTGTACAGAAGTTAAAAATATCACTAATAATATAGTCCTTAAATATGTTTATGTTATTCTGGTTTTACAATTTGTACTATGTTTCTTATGTGATTTTTATAATAATAAACCATTACTACTGATGTTATTATAAGTGGTAAGTATTTGTTAGACAGTTTAGGACTAATCAGTATCAGGAAACTTTTGGTTCTCAGAATAATGTGGGACATTTTTCCTTTTTTTTTTCTTTCTTTCTTTCCTTCTTTCTTTCTGTCTTTCTTTTAAATTTAAGCAAATGACTTGTGCAAATATAATAAATTTTGCCTCTAGTGACAAAAATCTCAAATTATATTTATGTCCTCTAGGGAAAACCTAATAATTATGCTGGGTTAAAAATAAGTAATGATTTTTTCACCAATATTTATTCTTTTGGATGAGTGTTTTTCTTTTCAAAATAGTCACTTTCAGATGGGTAAACATTTATTTAATTATTGTTTCCCATTTTTTGGGGTTTATTCTTAAAAATTGCTTGAAGAGCTTAGATCACCATAATAACTACCAATATAAACAATTACCATGCATGAAAGTCTATCTTACATGTACTTTGGTTTCTGTTTTATTTAAATTCACTATTTCAAAGTATCTTCAGAGAAAAAACAAATGATTATATTTATGCTTTTAAAATAAAGATTTTCTTTTTAAGCTGTTTTACATTCATTGCAAAATTGAAAGGAAGGTATAAAAATTTGCCATATATTCACTTTCTCTACACATGCATGGCCTCACCCATTATGAACATTCCTTTCCAGAATGGTGAATTTCTTATAATTGATGTGCCTGTAATGTTATATAATCAAAGTCCATAGTTTATGTTAGGCTTTACTCTTGGCATTATACTTTCTGTGGGTTTTGAAAAATGTATTGACATATAGCATCTTTACAATGTCATACAGAATAGTTTCACACTGCTTAAAATTCTTTGTATTCTGCTTATTGAGCCCTTGCCTCCCCATACACAGTTTATTGCTTTTTAATAGATAAGAAAAATTGATTAAAAGATATTTAATAAGTTACTCAAGATTGCACATACTACATAAGTAGCAAAATAAAAATTTTAAACCAAATCCATCACATTCAAACTCTCTAAAGTATATCACCTACCATCTATGTGAATTTTTATGCACATTGTGAAATCTTGATTCTAGTGAATATGTTTAAACAACCAATAAAAATACTTAAACTAAGAATAATGAAAATTTTGTAATTGAGTTAGAAATTATACTTTATGTTCAAAATTCTTATTTAATATTAATTTAAAATTCTGTGTGCTTGCAGCTGGGAAACTCACTGTAGAGACATTCCAAATGAGAAATAAAAATAAAAGGAGTTAACTCCTTTTATAGAAAACTTTCCATTGAATAATTAGTATTTATCAGTGTAATGAAAATCATATTGTTGTAATACAGACTTACATTTATAGAATTGTTAAACTCAACATAGTAAATTGCTATGTTCATACAGAAATGTCATCATTATTATTTTCTTTCATCCTCTCCTGACTCGTTAACAAATTGTATCAGAATTTGAAATTTTCTGCGATCATTTTATTCAGAAGGTATAAAATATCCTGAAGAGAATAAAAGTGGTTCATTCTAATATTATTAATAATAGTATAAATGAATTTTTCAGCTCATCTTTAAATCTATACAATTATACTAGAGAAATTTTTCTAGAATAATGATTTCATATTAAAAATTCTTGTAAGTCAAAAGCACATTCTCAGATTATAACCTTCATTTCAACATAAATATATAAATTACTTAGAAATGAAAAATTATTCAATTTATTTTTTTTTTATTTTATTTTTTTTAAAGAGAGAGGGACAGTGAGAGAGACAGAGAAAGGGAGAAACAACTTTATTTAGTTTTTCACATGGCCTTAGTTGCTCCAACACTTAGTTGTGTACATGGTGCTGGGGTTTGAACCCGGGTCCTTCGTGCTTGCCAGGCAAGCGCCGAAACCGCTGAGCCACCGCTCCAGCCCTATTCAATTTATTTTTAATACAAAAATATATTTTTAGTGAACTAAATGCTATATTTTAGACTTGTGGTTTTCTCCAGAAGTTTATATGTGAGACAACATAAGAATGTTCAGAGGTGACATAATTTCATATAGTTGTTGACCTTTTGTACTTCTTTGGAGAAGTGTCTATTCAGTTCACTTGCCAATTTATTAATTGGGTTATTTGCTTTTTTAATGCTGAGTGGGTTTTTTTAGTTCTTCATATATTTTGGATATTATTCCTGTATTAGAAGTGTTAGCTGTTATATTTTTTCCCATTCTGTTGATTGTCTTGTCACTCAGCTAATTGCTTAATTGCTGTTCAGAAGTTTTTTTCTTTTGATGCTATCTCATTTATTGATTTTTCTCTTATTTCCTCATCAACTATGAGGAAAATCTCTTATTTCCTGTCAATTATGTATACATGTTGAAGTGTTTGCCCTATTTTTTTCTTCTAACAGTTCCAAAGTTTCTGGTCATGTAGGTGTTTTTCACTCTGAGCAGTTCCTAGGAAACCTCCTGAAGGCAAATCTTCACAATAGAATCTCATTATAAGAAGTCTAACAAGTCATATTTCTATATCACTAATGAAAAAAAAACTAAAATCTGGATACTGCTAGTTAATTAGTATTCACACAGGGATGAAAGAATAAAGCTAGAAATTCAAGTTAGAAAATCTGACTCGTAGTACCTCTGCTTTCAACTATTATGCCATTTTATCTACTCAAAGGCGTCATATCATTTTCAATATAACCAAGGATGTCCAACAAGAAAAAGATGTGGAAACAATGTAGGCCAATCATCCAAGAAAGTTTTTCCATTAAAATAATACTATATTTATCATACATTTCTCTAAATGTGGTTACACAGTTTCTTTTGAGGGTTGTGCATTGGATATGAGACTACACATAAGAAATACACAGAATCCACAATATGTAGTAACTTTAGTTAGTAATAAAGATTGACATCATTTTCTTCATTGGTCAAACATTCGCTTTAGGCAAGGACACTTGATTGGTCTGACAATTCAAAATGACATTACTTGCAGGAATGTACCAACAAAATGTCATGGGTAAATTTCCAAAGAATATTTAGTGAATTATAAATAAAGAAGCACCATCTTTTAAACATACTTTATCCTTAATGACTACGACTTGTAAAACCGTTCGTCTAACATAATTTTTAAAAAAGTTCTCACAACCACCAAAATCTTTCCACAATAGGGATAGAAAATAATTGTATTGCTTAATAAGCATCAAATTAGAGTAAGAATGGGATATCAATCACCAGCAATCCATGGAGAGATTAGAAACAGAGAATTCTGACTCCTTTATATAAGCAAGCAAATACAAAACATTACATATAATTAAGAGGACTGAACAGCATGTTTTGTCACATGCAGTTCTTGATAACTTTATCTGGTCATTGGGGTGACCATCTGTGTTAGTTTATTGGCTTTATCCCAAGGAAAAGCTAATTTCTAATATCTTTATGAAAGAAGGTAATTTTTCAACTTGGGTCAATGTGCCCACAGAAATTAGGTTCCTATTCTATGGAAATTGGGAGGGAAAGGTGACATCATCTTTGATGTTTGCATTTCAAAGAGATGGCCCTTAGGAGATACACTTGTGCCTTTGTCACAGAGCTGACAAAATGCTGAAATAAGTACTTACAGTTGCAATTATAAGTGTTCTATGAAAAGGAAAATAGTGAAATCTTTTTTCCTTTTCAATAGGCATAATTTAGACTTTTGTTTTCATTTTTACTTGTTTTATGAAGTCATTACTTAGGAAATAACAATTTACTGAAGTTTTAATAATTCTTACTTGTTTTCAAGCCTCTCCTCCTTATTGATGAGTAAGCAAATTATGTTGGTACTGAGTGTACCTTGCTGTTTCTAAATACCTTACAGGATCATGATCATTCTTTCAAAGTATTTGTCACTGAAACTAAAACCACCTAGTATGTATAGAAAAGGGTAGAGAGAAACAGAATATTTGCTTATATTTTTTCCTGAAACTATGTGGAATTGTACAAAGAATCCTCATTTAGGAAAAAGTTAAAGAAAGAATGAAGACATTAGACATTAAATATTTAAGTTTAGCACAGTGTATAATTGTTTAACCTTGGTTATTTTTAATTATTCTTTCTTGGAAATATGAGCCTTCTTCAAAATAATGCAATAGATAATTGCATTTCTGGACAAAATTAGTATATTTAATGTACACTGTGACATATGTTTCACCCTAATTTCCTATTCTTGAAAATCATTAATATTTAACTTAGTC